>CM050200.1:5408209-5410709 GCA_027475355.1 Coilia nasus
TAATGCTGGGAGGAGCCTGAAAGGAAGGAGGGAGGAGTGGAGTGGTGTGTAATGTGTAACACTATGAACCCAGTCTTCATAAGACCCTATGAACACATTCATAACAACTGACATACAGTAAGTATTCACCACAACGTATACATACTTATGACAGTACTCAAAGCATTACGATGCTATGTGAAAAGCCTTTACAACTTTAAACACAGTGCACTGAGTAGAGGGGAAAGGAGGAGGAAAAGAGGTGAGCAGAGGGGAATGGAGGAGGAGAGGAAGAGAATGAGGAGATGGGAAAGAAGAGGGCGAAAAGAGGAGGAGGAGGAGAGGGGAAAGAAGGAGGAGGAGAGGTGAGTAGAGGGAAAAGGAGGAGGAAAAGAGGAGAGCAGAAGGGAATGGAGGAGACGAGGAGGAGAGGTGAGTAGAGGGGAAAAGAAGGAGGAGGAGAGGGGAAAGGAGGAGGAGTGGAGAGGAAAAGAGGAGGAGGAGGATAGGGTAAAGGAGGAAGAGAGGAGAAGGAGAGGGGAAAGGAGGAGGAGAGGAGAAGGAGAGGGGAAAGGAGGAGGAGGAGGAGAGTTGAGTAGAGGGAAAGAGAAGAAGAGGTGAGCAGAGGGAAAAAGAAGAAGAGGTGAGTAGAGGGAAAAAGCAGGAGGAGGAGAGATGAGTAGAAGGTAAAGGAGGAGAGTTGAGTAGAGGGGAATGGAGGAGAGGTGAGTAGAGGGCAAGAGGAGGAGAGGAGGAAGAGAGGAAAAGAGAAGAGTATAGACCAAGTAGGAGCAGAGGGTTGATGAGACGAGTATTCGTACCCGTGGACATCTGGGAACTTAGTGCTCGCCCCTTGGCAACGAGTCGAGCTACATGAAAACAAAACTGCAACCCCAACTGCAAACCACTGACATCAGGCACCTGCTGGTGTTTTGTATAAACAGAATCCTAGTCGCACAGCATCAAGTTTTAATGCTAGATGCTAGAGCATTAAATGATAATTTTTTTTTATCCCTGTTTTGATTCTCCTTTTTGCAATCACAATCAGTATGCCATTTTGACAGCTGATTAACAGCTGATTCCAAAGGGCTTGCAGGTTTGTTTTCACCATAGTCATTTTCCCATTTGCACCCAGCTAGACTTGACGTTCCCGTAGGTCCGTGGTAACAAATAGTACAAAGAATCAACAAAGAAGAAGAAGCAGGAGAGAGAAGAATGTTGTGGCGAAGAGAGGTAGAGGAGACAGGAAGTGATGTAGAGCGGAGAGGAAGCAAGTATAGCATAAAGGAGGTGCAGAGAGATGAGAGAGAGATGAGAGAGCCAGACAGGAGAGAACAGGAGGGAGGAAGAGAAGGTGGAAAACAGGTGCAACAAGAGAGGAGAGGAGGACAGGTTGGCAAGATCAGAAGAGAGGAGAGGAAGATGGAGAGAGGAGGGCAAAGAGGGAGCAGAGAGACACGTGGATGAGAGGAGGAGGATAAAGGAGAGGAAGAGCCAGGAGAAACAGGGGATAGGGAGGAGAAGAGGAAAGGAGAAACAGGGGATAGGGAGGAGAAGAGGAAAGCAGAATCATTTCCTGATGTATGCGCTTGTCAAACCCCCCTCCTCCAAACCCCACTCCTCCAACCCCCATCCCCTCCAAACCCCACTCCTCCAAACCCCATCCCCAACACACCCCACTCCTCCAACCCCCACTCCTCCAAACCCCACTCCTCCAACCCCGACTCCTCCAAACCCCCATCCCCTCCAACCCCCCCTCCTCCAAACCCCACTCCTACAAACCCCCATCCCCAACAAACCCCACTCCTCCAAACCCCACTCCTCCATACCCCTATCCCCTTCAAACCCCACTCCTCCATACCCCTATCCCCTTCAAACCCCACTCCTCCAAACCCCACTCCTACAAACCCCCATCCCCTCCAAACCACACTCCTCTACAAACCCCCATCCCCTCCAAACCCCCATCCCCTCCAACCCCCCCCCTCTTCCAAACCCCCATCCCCTCCAAACCCCCATCCCCTCTAAACCCCCCTCTTCCAAACCCCTATTCCCTACAAACCCCCATCCCCTCCAAACCCCACTCCTTCAACCCCCATCCCCTCCAAACCCCACTCCTCCATACCCCCTATTCCCTACAAACCCCACTCCTCCAAACTCCACTCCTCCATACCCCCATACCCTACAAACCCCACTCCTCCAAACCCCACTCCTCCAAACCCCCCTCTTCCAAACCCCCATCCCCTCCAAACCCCCATCCCCTCCAAACCCCTATTCCCTACAAACCCCACTCCTCCAACCCCCATCCCCTCCAAACCTCATCCCCTACAAACCCCACTCCTCCAAACCCCCATCCCCTACAAACCCCACACCTCCAAACCCCACTCCTCCAAACCCCACTCCTCCAAACCCCCATCCCTTACAAACCCCACTCCTCCAAACCCCACTCCTCCAAACCCCCATCCCTTACAAACCCCACTCCTCCAAACCCCCATCCCCTGAAGACGAGACGCACAGAGGAGAG
>CM050200.1:5415709-5480709 GCA_027475355.1 Coilia nasus
TCTTACCCCATCCAGCATCGCTTGCCACTGCACCCCACCCTCCCCGATAGGAACTACATGAAAGGGAGAATAGGGGCAGGGGGGCAAAAGCAATGAGACGGACAAAGTGTGTTTGCGTGTGTGTGGTATGTGTAGGTGTGTGTGTGTGAAGGGTGGACAGGCGTGAAGGAGAGGCGACAGACTCCCACAGCAGCAGATATCTCACAGCTCGTTTAGACGCCAAAAAAACTCTACACGTCCAAGTTAACCAAGAAGAAGAAACAAACTCCAAGGGAGAGAGAGAAAAGAGAAAGAGAAAAAAAAAAGACTAACCAAAAGTTGCAGTCGCAAAGATAAATATATAATGCATAGCACACTGCTCATAATAAGGGGAAGCATGAATATTGATCAGTTATAAATACAAAGCTGGATGCAGGTATAGTCATCAGTGCATCTAAGGCTCGTCATGCCTTCCTTTGCTTGAGAGAAAGAGAGGCAAGACGTTCAGGATTTTTGTCTTAAAAATTCAAATCCTACAGTATCCAATCCATTGCAGTCACCATGGCCACAGTACTGCCTCATCAAAACTCCCCAGTTGTAAATTAAGCAATATACACCTTTTTACGATTTTTCTTTCTTTTTTTTTTTTTTTTTTAAAACAGGTTATATGCATTATGTATACATTAACATGAAAACAAAAAAGTAATCAAGTAGTTCAAAACTGTGGCTTATATTCAATCTTTACCACATAAATATATATATATATATATTTATGATGTATACATAGATATAAAAAGAAAAAAAAAAATCAGACCAACTTAAATAACTATATTTTTTTAGTAGCATAAGCAAGACTATCTACAGACCAAACGACCAACAAATCTGATACACTTAATGCTAGTCCATAGCAAAAAACAAAATAACCAAGTCTTTTTTTTTTTTTTAAGTATACCATTACTTACCCTTATAAAAAAACAAAATAAACACTTCGCAAGTCAAAAAAAAAAAAAAAACAAAAAACAAAAACAAAACAAAAACAAAAAACAAAAACAACCAAAATCAACTCACTCAAGATGAAAAAGTACTTATATACACAACTCCGCAGGTTGGAGTAGCACTCCCCCACGCAGAGCGTCACTCAAACATTTTTTTTTTTTTTTTTTTTTTTGAAGTTGCTGCTTCCGTTGGCTTACTGTGATTTCAGCCTTCGAACAAAGCATGTCAATCCCCTTGATTTAACTTTTTTCTTTTTTGTTTTTATTAAGACAAAACGTCTTTGACGATAGGTACACCACCAGAAACACCGTGAGCTTTTGCCTGTAGGGAGTGCTGAGGGAAGATCTGATTTTTTAAGCCCCACCCACCCCAAACCTTTTGAAAGAATTCGAAAGAGAATTTTGCATGCATGTATTTTTTTTTGGAATAAAACCTTTGTATTTTATCTTTTTGTGTTTCAGAGGAAAAAAAATCTGATCTGAACACGAGCGGCCAGTCATAGCTAGGATGATTGGCCAACCCATAAGACGATTTTTTTTGTGTTTTTTTTTAAATAAATGAAACACTGCCATCGATTCTAGAATCTAAAGATATTAATACAAAGATCTCAAAATGTATCTTTTAACATCATAAATCTTTCCAGAAATTTGAACCTCTGCAAGCTCTCTGGCAAAGATCAAAAGCCCGCGAGGTGCCATATGAAGATATTTCTCAAAGTATCAAGTCAAAATATTTGTCCTGTCCTGTAAAAAGTTTCTCCAAATGTTATTTGTTTAAAAAAATAGATGCTCTTGAATCCACATCAAAGAGGTTCTTAGCTCTTTGGCAAGGTACTGCTTTGAGAGGTTTTTTTTTTTTCTTCTTTCCATTCGTCACACTAAACAACATTAACACTGCCCATCGGAAATACAAAATGAACGAATGAAATAAAAACGATGCTTGAAAATAAATACTTTTAGCACTTTGACGGTTAACACATCTAAGGCAACGTCGAACATAAAAAGGCAAAAGTGTGCACAAAATCAGATGCAGATGGGCAACAAAACCACAAGATGCCAAAACAAAAGTTATTCTTTTTTTTTTTTTTTTTTTACAGTGCCTCTTCGACAAGGCAACAAAAGTTTGCCTCTACAACAAAAACAAAAAGTCCATACAATTTTTTTCCCTATTTTTTTTTAGACGTTCATAAGATTAGCATTGAAGGGGGAAAAAAAAAAAAAAAACATTGAAAGTTCAACAAAAACAAGAGAGACCACATTGCTGGATGCTGAAGACTGCGTTATAACACTGATTTTACAAATGTCATTTGTTTTTTATATTTTCTTTTATATACTAATGTAGAAAGGATACCACAACAACACTCCCGTTCCCATAACAACCACCACCATCACCACCCCCCCATGCCACACACACGGGAGGGTGAGAGGGCTCGGGAAGAGTTGTTCTCTTTAAGAAACCATTGTGAGAAACTTGTTAAGCCTTGTGCGTTTTGTTAGTCTTGAAGGACACCTGCAGGACTCTGTCGCCCAGGCGGTACCCGTTTAGGCTGGCGATGGCCATGGCCGCCTCGTCGTAGTTGGTCATGGTGACGAAGCCGAAGCCTTTGCACTTGTTGGTGCTGAAGTCGCGGATCACCTTGACGTTGGTGACCGCGCCGAACGGCCCGAACATCTGCCACAGGATGCTCTCGTCGGCGTCTGGCGCCAGGTTGTACACGAAGATGCACCATCCCGTGCCCGCGTGGCCTGGGAGGTTGATGCCCGCCAGGCTGGACACGCCCTCGATGGCCATGGGGGAGAACCTACTGCAAGACAAAGCACACGGCACACACACAGAGGAGGCGTGGTAAAAACCAGAGAACATATTATACCACAGTACACACAGAGGTGTCAATCATCCTGGGTTCAGAAAGTAAAAACCCTGACAAATTAGATCCAACCAGCTCTGAATCAGCTGATCATAATGAGCACTCAACATACGTAGATCAGCTACTGAGTGAAGTCACCTGTGTTAGAAGGAAATCGTGGCAAGGTTTTTACTTTTTGAACCCAGGATTGACACCTCTGATGATGCATTATTTATACGAAAAGAGTACATATCAAAATTGTCACACCGTACAGTCATCATATTTGGGAATGAAGGTGAAACTTTTAAATGCATACGCTTGGCATGTTGGTGGCATTTCCTAATCATCATTTCTTCAATGAGAGGACCAATTCTGCTCTGCATGGTTACAGTGATGCTCATACAATGCTTGTGGACAGTGGACTGCATGTAGGGATTAGAAGCATGAAAGCACAGACAGCAGGGAAAGGTGAGGTGAGGGATGGGAAAATGGCCAAGTGTCTGTCTGCGTCTGTGTGCGTCTGTCTGCGTGCGTCTGTGTGCGTCTGTCTGTCTGTCTGTCTGTGTGTGTGTCTGTCTGTCTGTGTGTGTCTCTGTCTGTCTGTGTGTGTCTCTGTCTGTCTGTGTGCGTGTCTGTCTGTCTGTCTGTGTGTGCGTCTCTGTCTGTGTGCGTGCGTCTGTCTGTCTGTGGGTGTGTCTGTCTGTCTGTCTGTGTGTCTGTCTGTGTGTCTGTCTGTCTGTCTGTGTGTCTGTCTGTCTGTGTGTCTGTCTGTCTGTGTGTCTGTCTGTGTGTCTGTGTGTCTGTGTGTCTGTGTGTCTGTCTGTCTGTCTGTCTGTCTGTGTGTGTCTCTGTCTGTGTGTGTGTGTCTCTGTCTGTGTGTGTGTGTCTCTGTCTGTGTGTGTGTGTGTGTGTGTCTGTCTGTCTGTGTGTAGTGGGTGGAGGATGGAGCTGACTACCCAGGGCCAGAGTTAAGTGCTAGAGCCTTGATGACAAGCCAAGACCACATGAACCCTAAAGCACACCCACAGTAAGGCGCTTTCACAACATGACCATCAGCCCAACAAGCTCCATTACAGTAATAACACAGCCTGCTGCAGAGACCACATCAAATATGGTACATAGGCAGAGCAAGACACTGCAGGCCACTCCCTGATTCACAATCGCCCAAGGGGAGAGGGGGCACTCATTCCCCTTTACGTCGTGCACAGGCATGCTCTGTAGCATTGAGGTCTTTGGCAGAACCCTAGAATTTCACAGAATATTTAAAAGCAATAACCTGCTGCAGTGGCTACTGTACATATCGAAACACACTACATGAATGAACACCCAAGCCAGTGTCTGACCAGCTGTGGCTGGCTAGTTTGCCCAAAGGGGGTTGCATGCAAGACCCCAAAGCACCTGAGCATCTCAGGAACATCACTGAGGACGTGTCGCAGTGCATCATGGGATGCATGTAAAATATACAACAGACACAGAAATAGCCATGTGAAGACGGATGTCTGTGCTCATGGACAAGCAGGGTCAACAACATGATACCTTGAATGCTTTATTAATTTGTCTGATGTCCTCACCACTGCATAAACTAAAACGTACTCACCATCTGAGTCTCACCTTTTCACTTCCACACACCAAAATAAAAGTCTTAGGAAGCCCAAAGGCCAAAATAACCTACACACTCAGCAAGAATCATGCAGTAAAACTAGACTAAAAGAAATGTGTTCTGTTCAACTCTGTCAACACATTAAGAGGCAAAATCTGAGGAAAAGCAAAACAACGAGGAAGCAAACAGTCAAGCTAAAACAGTATATGTGTATGAAATCTGTACGGCAAAACGAATTACAAAAATGGGGCAGGCACCATACTAGCTTACCAAAAACACAAGAAAACTGCTTTCTGTAATAGAATGCAAGGGGAAAAGCCCTTTCTGATAGACACGGGCTGGGAGGTACATTACCCAGGAGTGCATAAATTATTGCTGCAGTTTTTTTTACGTGAGATTAGATGCTCCAGTTGCCATCTCTAAACGCATGAGACCTGACAGGTAGGGGTGTGTGTGTGTGTGTGTGTGTGTGTGTGTAAAGGCTGGACACAGAACCTGGACAGAGCCTGTGTGCATGTCTGAGTGTGTCTGTAAAGGAATTGGTGTGCAGCTAGTCGTATATAACAAAATGTGCACACGAGTGTGTAAATGTGTGTGTGGGTGTGTGTACTTATGTGAGGTTACGCCAGTGCCGGCACCCCAACCACCATAAAAGCATTAGCAATGTGTACGTCTGGGATGCAGTGTGTGTGTGTCTTAATGCAGCCTGTGCATGTGTGTCTGCATGTAAGAGTGCGTATGAACTGCTCGTATTCCATATGCTGCGCAGGACTGAATGTCTTATGAGAATAATACCTGTGTGAATTGCATGCATAAATTGTGTGTGTGTGTGTGTGTGTGTGTGTGTGTGTGTGTGCGCGTGCATCAAGAGATCAATACCTGTGTGAATTGCATGCATATAGTGTGTGTGTGTGTGTGTGTGTGTGTGCATCAAGAGAACAATACCTGTGTGAATTGCATTCATATTGTGTGTGTGTGTGTGTGTGTGTGTGTGTGTGTGTGTGTGTGTGTGTGTGTGCGCAAGGCTATGGCTGGAGGCACTGGGGGATGTGTGTGAGCAGCCTGCGTGTGTTACATAGGTGAGGTGTGTTGGGTAATAATCAGTTGTGTGTGTGTGCCCCATGTGCTTGTCTATGTTACATACTAAGTGTGGGTACTGCATTTGTGTGTGTGTGTGTACTGCATGCCAATGCGTGCGTGTGTATTGGGTGAGGGGGTACCAGGGGGCCTACTGTACCCAGGGAGCAGGTGGGCAGAACATCAACCATGTGACCCATCAACAGCCTCTGCCCTGCCACACTGAATCACACTCACTGCCAGCTTCAGCCCAGCCTTACACAGCCTCTCACACACCCTCTCTCTCACACACACACACACACCATTCACCCAACCAGACTCTGCTATAGACTTTCTGCACACCCAGACCTAGATACATACTCTCGTACTTGGAAGACAGCTGCAATTGGGGGGGCAGGGGACAAAAAAAACAAAAACAAATAAATAAATACGCAATCTAATTCCATGCATCCATGTTAGAGTGAGGTCTGAGAGCGGGCAGTGACTACACGTTTGTTCTAGAAGCGGAACTCTCTGCATTCTTGATTCCACTGCAATGGGTTCTGACTCATGAGTGAGGTGGGATGGTTTATGAGGTAATAGAGCAAAGACAGAAAAGAAATGATTAAAGAAAGGGGGGCAAGCTGAAACACAGAAAACAAATGACAGAAAAATTAAAGTTACCTTTTTACTCCATAGGCCATGTTTAGCAGATTGTCCAGCCTAAAATGAAATTCAATGCATTAGCCTGAGGTGAAATTTGAGTTAAACGGCTAAAATTGAAAAATACAAAAGATGCCGGTCACACTTCATTTGGATGTCTGCAGACACGGAGACTATTAGTAAACCCATCTGTTAAAACTGTTTTTTTTATTATTATTATTAAGGTGAGAAGTCGGTAAACAATAAGCAAAATAAAACCAACAATTTACCATCTGTAATGTCTCCATCAGCGGACTATCCAAACAAAGTGCAACTTTGATGTCTTTCCAAGTCTATCCAAGTCAGTGCATTTCCTAATCACATCAGCCTTGTTGTCAGAATGCATCACTTAGGCTTATAATAACAAGGCAAAGTAAAGTCAAGGCAGCGAATGACTCATCCGAGTTACATTTTGAATCATGTCCAGGCACCTACAAGTCACTCTTGGCAGAGCCAAACGGGCGCAAAGTGCCGGCCTATTTTAGGAGGCTCCTTCCACACAGGTAGTGCACGACTGAGGTGAAGTGACCCAATGCGACATAAAGAAGACACCAGCAGCACAAGCAGGGGATGGGGGTGAGATGGGGAAGCAGACGACTCATCTCTGGGCCAGGGGGGCCCTATTAAAGCAAAACTAAGTAGCGTTTTCAACCTTAAAATAAATGTGTGGGCCAGGGGGCCCCTATTAAAGCAACACTTTTCAACCTTAAAATAAATGTGTGGGCCAGAGGCCCCTATTAAAGCAACACTGAGTACCTTTCTCAACCTTAAAATAAATGTTTACAAAATCGTTTCACTGGTTCATCAACTTGTAACAGGGTGAAAGGCCCTTCTGAATTCGCTTTGCCGCCCTCCACGGGCTATAACCGCACTAACTAAGTTTGGAGGAGCCGATCATCTCTCTCTAGTTCTCTATGAGAGACAATTCCGCTTCCAACCTGTAGGGTGGCCGAAGATGAAAAAGTACTTAGTATTACTTTAAAGGAGACGTTCGGTGTAAAATCAACCCATAGCCCTGTTGTTCATGGTCACCGAGTGCTGTTGGGGGAGAAAAAGAACAAGAAAATTTGATGCAACATAGACCGAATAATAAACTGGTAGCCAACATTAACTGAATGGGCACAGAAACTAGAAACTAGTTTCTCAACGCCCCGTTCATTATTCGGCCTATGTTGCATCAAATTTACTCATTCTTTTTCCTACCGACAGTACTCTACGTCAAACAACAGGGCTATGGATTGATTCACACTAAATTTCTCCTTAAGCCACAGTAGCTACTCCATGTTCGCACAATTATCAGCTCAATCTGGGTCCACAGTCAACTCTTTCATAAATCACATGCGGTATGACTGGGGAATGGCCCCATGTTGGCACTTCTGATTATGATGGTGCTCCTCATCCCTTTCGTCTTAATAGATAGGCATTCTAAATCTAAAAATGTTTACAAAAATGTGTAAAGACCCCCATCCCATTCTTGTCGTCAAAGAACTTGATCTAAGGTTTTAACATGTTGGACCCCCATCCCATTCATACATTAAGTGTAGTTTTAGTATAAAAAGACAAATTTCTATCAATGAAAACAGCTTGATCTATGAATAAGGTGCTATGGGTTCAGAGGTTATATGAATAAGAACCCTGTGTCCCCCAATGACTTGATCTAGCCTACGTACAAGAACCCTGTGTCCTCATGTTTCTGCGCTCATGTTGTGTGTGTATATGAACCCCCATCCCGTTCGTACTTAACATTAAGCCTGGTCTCACAATAAACACAGGAATTTCAATCAATGAAAAAAAACTTGTAAGTCAAAGGACTAGTTTTAAACATTTTGAAACCCCATCTCATTCAAACATTAAACCTAGGGTTAAACTAAAGAGGAACTTGAATCAATAAAAAAAGCTATGTAGGCAAAGGACTGGATCTATGAAAAAGGTTCTATAGGTTCTATGAATAATAACCCTGTGTCCCAAGGACTTGATCTAGCCTACATACAGTATAGGAACCCTGTGTGTCCCAAGAACTTGATCTAGCTTACGTACAGTATAGGAACCCTGTGTGTCCCAAGAACTTGATCTAGCCCATGTACAGTATAGGAACCCTGTGTGTCCCAAGGACTTGATCTAGCCCACGTACAGTATAGGAACCATGTGTGTCCCAAGAACTTGATCTAGCCCACGTACAGTATAGGAACCCTGTGTGTCCCAAGGACTTGATCTAGCCGACGTACAGTATAGGAACCGTGTGTGTCCCAAAGACTTGATCTAGCCCACGTACAGTATAGGAACCCTGTGTGTCCCAAGGACTTGATCTAGCCCACGTACAGTATAGGAACCCTGTGTGTCCCAAGGACTTGATCTAGCCCACATACAGTATAGGAACCGTGTGTGTCCCAAAGACTTGATCTAGCCTACGTACAGTATAGGAACCGTGTGTGTGTCCCAAGGACTTGATCTAGCTTACGTACAGTATAGGAACCCTGTGTCCCTCAAGGACTTGATCTAGCCTACCAAGCCTATAAGAACCCTGCACGTCCCTGTATCTGAGCTTCATGTTTTGTTATATGTTGTTGCTGACTTTTTAACATTTGAAAGCTTTAAAGCTTTTAAGTTAAAGGACTTGATCTATGAATAACAACCGTGAGTGTCCCTCCTTGTGTGTCTGAGCTGTGTTGTTCATGTTATACGTTTGTTGCTGAGGGCGCCCGCCCGCAATCCTACGATTAAAGCCCCGGGGGGAGGGGGCTTTGTTTATTATTACATTACACTTAGCTGATGCTCTTATCCAGAGCGACTTACAGTTATTTACAGGGTTTCAGTTACAGCCCCTGGAGCAGTGTAGGGTTAGATGCCTTGCTCAAGGGCATCTAAACCATGGGGTGGGATTCAAACCGGCAACCTTCCGATTGCAAGACCAACTCCCTAACCACTAGGCCACAGTTGCTATTTACCTGAAGCGCTGCGCCTGTTGTGCGAGGGGTCCGGGGTACCTTCGATTGGGCGACTGGTAGAGCTGCGACAGCAGCGCCTGGCTGGTCTTCTGGCTCGGGTTGTTGGCGAACTTGACGGTGATGGGCTCCGCGGCGCCGGGCGGCTTTTGCCCGTTCAGGCCCTTGATGGCCTCCTCGGCCTCCACCCGGCGGTCGAAGCGGATGAAGCCCACGCCCCGGGACACGCCTGTGACGGGGGAGGAGGAGGAGGAAGAGGAGGAGAGAAGAGAAGAAGGAGGAGAGAAGAGCTCATCAAATGACGTGTCGCCTTAAAACTGTACGTGCCTACATGTACACAAATCCTTTCGACATATCTACAGGACCAGTCAAGAGCAGATGAAGCACACGCCCCGGGACACGCCTACGACGGAGGAGGAAGAGGAGGAGGAGGAGGAGGAGAGAAGAGCTCGTCAGTTGACCTGTCACCTTAAAACTCTACATGCCTACATGTACGTAAAACCCTCCGACATACCTACAGGACCAGTCAAGAGCAAATGAAGCACACTCCCCGGGACATGCCTAAGAAGTTGCAGGGTGTGAAAATTTCGGTAGTGCACCTCAACGGGTGTTTCAAGCCTGTAGTCACTTTACACCCTCCTATGAGGCAGCCCCACTTAAGGTGATCAATGCTTAGCGTGTACCTCATGGCACTTAATTATTACCTGGTCCCCAGAGGGATTGACCAGGTATTGCAATGACCCTGTGTGTGTGTGCGTGTGTGTGGGTGTGTGTGTCTGTCCACCCATATGGGGGGCCAGGTTGCCATCTCTGATTGCGCTTGCTGTCACATAATCCCTCTACGTACATACACAAAGCCTTTCGACACATCTGCATATGCCAATGACTCCGCTAACTGGCTATGGAGCGTCAAGGGGAGCAAACAGAAACACAAGTCCTGCTTGTGCCTGATGAAAGATGTCTAAAGCTGTACTATCAAAATCACACTACAGGAATAAGTGAGCGGGCGTTTTGTCCTTCATTGCTGTTTGTAATCCAGTATGTCTCATCACTAGATAATTTGACTCATGAAAGACACATACACACAGCATGGTAACTGTATGTACCCAAACGAGACACCCCTATGACCACTCTTAATATTCTTGAAGCAAGGGCGCACACACACGCACACACAAAGACAACAGATTGACAAAAAGATCCAACAAATCTGTACAATCTGCACGTCAGCACACAGGTGCACACATACAGAGAGAGAAAGATAGCGAGAGAGCGAGCGAGAGAGAGAAAGAGAAACAAAATCAGAGAGAAACAGACACATCCCCCAGTTGAAGGAGCATGGTGTTCACAGCGAGAGGACATGCTAGGATGAACTGTAGCATGTTGTGCTGTAGGCAGGTAGCTGCAGCGCATGAGAGACTGCATGTCAACTCCAGAGCATGTGCTGAGGGGCACAACATCCTCCAGGAGGGTTTGGGCAGAGCATGTGCTGAGGGGCACAACATCCTCCAGGAGGGTTTGGGCAGAAATAGTCAAATTTCCATTACTTGCATCAACCAAAGCACCCTCCCACCCTTACACACAATCACACACATACCCCCACACAGTAAGCCACACACACACACACACACATAGAGACATGGTAAAGCACACACACACTCACACACAGAGTAAAGCACACACACACTCAGTAAAGTGTGCATGCACGTGCACACACACAGAGTAAAGCACACACACACACTCAGCAAACTGTGCACACACACACACACACACACACACACACACAAGTAAAACACAGTGGAGCCTGTCAGCAGCGTTCAGAGAACGACCAGCCAGAGTGAAAGGACGAGGAGAAGGCCGGGGGGGGGGGGGGCTTGGCAAGAAAATCCAAAACAAGAAGCGAGCGTGTCCCTAATCTGTGCTGGCAAAAACCACAGAGTGCCTCTCGGGGAACAGGGAGGACGTGTGAGAGTGTGTGTGTCTGTGTGTCTGTTCACATTGAGGGGGTGGGGGAAGGGCAATCATCAGAGCAAGCTGCAGTTTATTAGAGGTTTACAGCTAATACAGACTCACACACTCGCGCGCACACACAATCGCACAAACACACACACGTCCCCCATCTCCAGTTGGCAGTCGGGCAGAGAGATTATAAGGGCAGTAAATGTGCTTTATTCCTCTCCGTGACAAACGCATTAAAGGACAGCTCAGGGGCAGAGCAATCCTGGGGGGGGGGGTCGCAGGTGGTGGAGGAAGCTCAGGAAATGAATGGTACCCAATAAGGCAAGGGGGGAGGGAAGGGGAATAGGGGAACAGGGGTGTGTGTTACTTGTGCGCATGTGTGTGCGCATGACGCGTGTGTATACATATACATTGTATGTGCTGCACGCTACGTAGATTACGCAGGTACAACGGTAATGTATGATATTGCATATTGTTACACAGGTTGCAGCACTGTTCCTAATCAGG
Organism: Coilia nasus; assembly: GCA_027475355.1. Classification (NCBI taxonomy): domain Eukaryota; kingdom Metazoa; phylum Chordata; class Actinopteri; order Clupeiformes; family Engraulidae; genus Coilia; species Coilia nasus. The sequence continues at coordinate 5,427,294 of CM050200.1, forward strand.
TACATGTAGGTACACCAACACCTCTACTGTAGGCCACGCTTTGGATAAAAGCGTCTGCTAACTGTAATGTAAAATAGTGTAGCCCCTCCACTGTGTGCCTGTGGAGGGGAGCAGACCATGGAGCACATTACTGAAGCTTGACCTCTCTCTCCAAACACTAAATGGAGGACTGGTGTCTCTCCACACTGCAGACCAAGAGGCTACTGTCTGCCTTGAGGGCTGTGTTACTACACTCTAATTTACTATACTTTGCTACTGCCTGGCCTAAAGACTTTGTGTTCGCTAAATAAAAAATAAATGGAAAATGGCGTTAATTTACTATACTTTGCTACTGCCTGGCTTGAGGGCTGTGTGTTACTACACTCTAATTTACTATACTTTGCTACTCCCTGGCTTGAAGACTGTGTTCGCTAAATAAAAAATAAATGGAAAATGGCGTTAATTTACTATACTTTGCTACTCCCTGGCCTAAAGACTTTGCGTTCGCCAAATAAAAAAATAAATGGAAAATGGCGTTACCCTATACGCCACAGACTGACTGAAACACAACCTGAGCTTCCTCCTACAGCATTCCCCACTCCTCTCCTCAGCCACATGCATCTATCTGTGGCATGCACTGACTGCTGAACTGCTAAAAAGGCAGTGTGTGTGTGTGTGTGTGTGTGCACGCGCGCGCATGTGTGTGTGTGTGGGCGTGTATGCATGTGTGTGTGGTATGTGTGCACGTGCGCCCGTTGGACTGCATTGGGTCGGGGGTTGGGTGGGGTAAGGACTGCTAAAAGGGCTGTGTGTGTGTGCATGTGTGTGTGTGTGTGTGTGTGCATGCATGCACCTGTGTGTGTGCGCGCACACTGGGGGCTGCATTGGGTCGGGGGCTGGGTGGGGTAAGGACTGCTAAAAGGGCTGTGTGTGTGTGCATGGGCGTGCATGCACCTGCGTGTATAGCGTGTGTGGTATGTGTGCGTATTGGGCTGCATTGGGTCGGGGGTTGGGTGGGGTGAGGACGAGAAGAGAAGATGTGTAGGTCGGGAAGGGCAGACAGTGCTCACTCGCTCGCTCGCTGGTGTAAACGAGGAGATGGGTAGACTCATGGATAGGATTGGCAAACGACAAAAAAGCAGGAAAATACACAGACCACAGAGCTCAGTGTGGCAACAACATGCCAAACATTACACTCCCAGTGACATAATTTAGGGACACTTTCAACAACAAGTGCACAATATGAAAACATATTAGTATAAAAGTATATTGGTGGCTTGTAACTGCTACAGTGGGTTTAGGCCCCTCCTTGTCCTCCCAGGAAAAAAAAAAGAAAAAAAAGAAATGATTTGCATGATTTATGGGGGTTGCCTTTTTAGGTCGAAAGAAAGAAAAAAAAATCCGGAATTTCTGTTTTATCTGCCGATAAAGACCGAATGGATAAACAGAATGTATGTAAATAATGAGACTGGTTAAGGCAGATGGCATTTGAGTTAAAAAATATCCCTCTATAAACTGAAGGGATCTAAAGGTTGAAGAGGATGTACAGTGATTGTATGAAAGATGATGGGGACTGGGGAAGGAGAGGAGAGCACTGTTCAAGTAAAGGATGAATTAAATGCCAAATGCATGCTCCTGTTACAGACGAAAAGCATCTGCCTTTTATGCATCAGTGGTCATATTTCAGGATACCCTTTAGGAGGCCGAGACCTGGACCGTACAGCACCGCTGTGCACCAACACAGAGCTAATGAGCGCTGACTATAGACAGAGGCCTCGGTCCACATACGCATCAACAGTGGAGCATAAATGGGCCACACACACACACACACACACACACAATGAGCGCTGACTACAGACCAAGAGCTCGGTCCACATCCGTATCAACAGCGGGGCATAGATGGGCCACACGCGCGCGCGCACACACACACACACACACACACACACACACACACAATGAGCGCTGACTACAGACCAAGAGCTCGGTCCACATCCGTATCGACAGCAGAGCATAAATGGGCCTTAACTGACTGGGAGTGGGGGTTGGTTGGAGGCACAAAATGAGTACCTTGTACTTGTATATTATGTACATAGGTGCCTATATGTATATTGTTGCCTATTGTACAGTATGTGTCTGTATGTGTCTGCTGAAGTTAACTAATACATGTCTATATGTCTAATGAATAAAGGCCTAACGTCTACCCGAGTCAAATTCCTTTTACATTATATGTAAGTACACTTGGCCAATAAAACTGATTCTGACCTCCGTCTATGTTAGCTGCAGGACTGCAGCTGAAGAATTGGGGGCACTGTGAGATCTGGTACTGGCATTGGTAATGCATCTAGCTACTCCCACGCCACCCCAAACATGTTCTCATCAGTGACCAGGTCAGTGAGAATACAGGAGGTGATGACACAGACATCACAAATAGGTACTTGCATCAGTTCGACTTTGTAAGTTGTGCATCCCTATAATCTACACTGACAGTTAATTAAAACGCATCAGACGACTTTCTTGTACTGTTCTACCGAGAGTGGATTCCAACCATATAAACGAGTACAAATGCACTTGTTTGGTCATAACACAGTGGGATGACCACTCAGATGTTTAAAATTTCCGCTTCAGTGAATTGGTAATCAGCTGTTACAAAATCATGTGTTTTTCCTGTCTCGTTGTTGCCGATGCGTTTTCATTGGCTGTCAGTGTAGATTAGCGTGCTGAGGTGCTCACCTGTGACCTGGTCCACGAGGATGCGGGAGGTGATGATGCAGCCTTCACAATAGCTAATAATCTAGATTAGCGTGCTGAGGTGCTCACCTGTGACCTGGTCGACGAGGATGCGGGAGGTGATGATGCAGCCTTCACTATAGCTAATAATCTAGATTAGCGTGCTGAGGTGCTCACCTGTGACCTGGTCGACGAGGATGCGGGAGGTGATGATGCAGCCTTCACAATAGGTAATAATCTAGATTAGCGTGCTGAGGTGCTCACCTGTGACCTGGTCCACGAGGATGCGGGAGGTGATGATGCAGCCTTCACAATAGCTAATAATCTAAATTAGCGTGCTGAGGTGCTCACCTGTGACCTGGTCCACGAGGATGCGGGAGGTCATGATGCAGCCTTCACAATAGCTAATAATCTAGATTAGCGTGCTGAGGTGCTCACCTGTGACCTGGTCCACGAGGATGCGGGAGGTGATGATGCGCCCGTACTGGGAGAAGAGCTGCTCCAGCTCCTTCTGGGTCATGGTCTTGGGCAGGCCGCTCACGTACAGGTTGGCGTCGCGGATGGAGGCGGAGCTGGGCCGCGCGTACGACACCTGCACACAGCACACACAGAGAAGGCGGAGTCAGGACTGACTGCCACACACACACCTCGTACAGAACAGGGCAGTAAAACAGCTTGAAACATACACACACACCCCCTGTACAGAACAGGCCAGTATTACGTCTTGAAACGCACACACACCGTACAGAACAAGGCAGTATTAAGACTTGACACACCCACACACACACAAACACACAGTAAAGAACAGGGCAGTATTACGATTTGAAACACACACACACGTACTAAACGGCTGCGTTACACTATCTTACTGCCCCTGTTACTTCTATTTGTTGCACTGTATCTAACGTGTAACATTGTGTACTTACACTGTACCATAGGGTTAGGTACGTATAGTATGTACATAATAGTACCTGAAACATGTAGACTAGAACTAGTGTTAGACACTAAAAAAGGAACCGTAAAAAAAGTGCTACCAAGGACAGCTTTTCAACTGAAAATGCAGTCACAGGATGTAATTAGTACACAAGCAAGATGTAAATATCAGCTCTTCTACCCATATAGAAGTTAATGTTAAGTGAAATCAAAACCCAGGGGCAAATAAGAAATCTTTAGCACACAGGCTACAGCTCAATGCAGTGAACAGCCAATGTACCCAACACATTGTATTCTATAAGGCACTACACGTAGTTTTAACATTTTGGACAGGCAGTGCCTCAATGGCATAGCCTCAAACGGCAAAGCCTCAAATTAACATCAATGTGCACAGACCTATGTGCACACATACCTCACACACACACCTATGTGCACACATCTCTCACTCACACATCCCTCACACACACACCTATGTGCACACATCCCTCACTCACACACCTATGTGCACACATCCCTCACTCACACACCTATGTGCACACATCCCTCACACACACACCTATGTGCACACATCTCTCACACACCTATGTGCACACATCCCTCACACACACACCTATGTGCACACATCTCTCACACACACACCTATGTGCACACATCCCTCACTCACACACCTATGTGCACACATCCCTCACTCACACACCTATGTGCACACATCTCTCACTCACACATCCCTCACACACACACCTATGTGCACACATCCCTCACACACACACCTATGTGCACACATCCCTCACTAACACACCTATGTGCACACATCCCTCACTCACACACCTATGTGCACACATCCCTCACTCACACACCTATGTGCACACATCCCTCACACACACACCTATGTGCACACATCCCTCACACACACACCTATGTGCACACATCCCTCACACACACACCTATGTGCACACATCCCTCACACACACACCTATGTGCACACATCCCTCACACACACACCTATGTGCACACATCTCTCACACACCTATGTGCACACATCTCTCACACACCTATGTGCACACATCTCTCACACACCTATGTGCACACATCCCTCACACACACACCTATGTGCACACATCCCTCACACACACACCTATGTGCACACATCCCTCACACACACACCTATGTGCACACATCCCTCACTCACACACCTATGTGCACACATCCCTCACACACCTATGTGCACACATCCCTCACACACCTATGTGCACACATCCCTCACACACCGACGCAACTACATCCCTCACACACCTACGCAACTACATGTAAATGTAAAAAAATTTTTTTTTTTAATTTAAAAAAAAGAGCTAACATTAGCACACCTTTGCACTGGCACAAAATCTGTGTGTGTGTGTGTGTGTGTGTTTGACTGCAGTCTTGACAATTAGCAAAGCAGAGGTCACAAACACATACACACGCCCACTCAGTCTCAGAGCTTAATGAGACACACACACAACATAAACAAAAAAAGGAGCACACACCGATGCACATTAACAGCATTACAAGACCAGTCTAACAGTTGGTTACATTGAGACACACACACACACACCCCTTGTGCTTTTGTTGCACAGCACACACAAAATAATGACAAGCACATTGCACGGGGCTCTCTCAGCTCATCACAGTGAATGGAGACGGGCCAATTAAAAATCTGCGAATTGGCCGTTCATCTCGCGACGTGTGTGTGTGTGTGTGTGTGAGCGAGAGCCTGCCCTGCGCGAAGGAAGGGGTGTCTAATTTGGCGCGCACCGTGTTAGCACTTCCAATGAAACCCTTCTGCCTCAATTATGTTCCTCTAAATATTCATAAGCAGCCTGCGCCTCCCCCCTGTTGACTTGCGCGTGCCTCGCGCAAAAACATGCCTGCCAACACCAACGCTGTGTACGCCTGTGTGTTTCCGCGGGTGTGCTCGTGTGCGCGCTTGTCTGTGTGTGTGTGTGTGTGCGCGCTTGTGTGTGATTGAAGAAAGGCTGGCGGAGGGAGGACGGTGTGCATGCCTCTGTGTGTGTGTGTGTATATATGTGTGTGTGATTGAAGGAAGGCTGGCGGATAGAGGACGGTGTGCATGCCTGTGTGTGTGTATGTGGGTGTGTGCGTGCGTATGCGGTCGTGTACGTGTGTGCGTGTGGTCGTGTGTGTGTGTGTATGTGTGTGTGTCTGTGTGATTGAAGGAAGGCTGGCAGATAGAGGCTGGTGTGCATGCCTGTGCGTGTGCGTGTATGCGGTCGTGTGTGTGTGTGTGTGGTCTTGCGTGCGTGTGCGTGCGTGTGTGAGATTGAAGGAAGGCTGGCAGATAGAGGATGGTGTGCATGTCTGTGTGTGTGTGGGTGTTTGTGCGCGGTCATGTGTGTGTGTGAGGATTGAAGGAAGGCTGGTGGATAGAGGACGGCTGCTCTTCAAAGCAGCAACAGAGAGGCCTGGACGAGATTCATTTATCACACTACAAACGCCAAGCGCTCAAAACAAAGGGAGCGTGTGGCCACATTGCTTTCAGCTGGAGAGGCCTGCCGAATAGACAGAGGAGTGTGCCAGGGGTGTAAATAGTGGGCGGTGTGTGAGTGTGTGTGTGTGTGTGTGTGTGTGGCTGGGCCGTGGGAGGAAACCCAAGTCTTTTAATAGAGAAAGGGTAACTCAACTCGGGAGTAAATGACGGGCTATTTGCATGCACCTGGAAATGTCATCGTAGTAGCGGGGTGTCACACACACACTCACACAGAGACAAGCGGGGCTCACCACACACACACACAGACAAGCGGGGCTCATCACACACACCCGACACACAGACAAGCGGGGCTCATCAAACACACACACAGACAAGCGGGGCTCACCACACACACACACACACACACACAGACAAGCGGGGCTCATCACACACACACACAGACAAGCGGGGCTCATCACACACACACACCCGACACACACACACACACAAGCGGGGCTCATCACACACCCGACACATATACACAGGCAAATGCAGAGTAAATATCAGGGAGGCAAACAAGAGCATGAACGCATCGCCCCGCGCCATTATGCAGTCCGCGCAGGTCCATTATCGAGCCTGCTGACGACAGTGTGTGTGTGTGTGTGTGTGTGTGGTGGAGCGGGCGTGCAGCGGCATTATTGAGCCTGCCGACAACGTGTGTATGTGTATGTGTGTGTGCGCGTACGTGCGTGTTGGAGCCGGGGTGGGTTTGCAGGGGCATTATTGAGCCTACCAACAAGGTGTGTGCGTGTGTCCCATCACTAACAACACCCCCCCCCCCCCCCCCCAACACAACACACTGTCAAAGCACTTAAGTTGCATCCTGTGCATGAAGTGCTATTTATAAATCTCCGTCATCATTCGCACTGCATACACACAGCAAAGATTATCAGTCTCACTCTACTTCTCTCCCCCTCACACATATAAATGGTTTAGTGACGAACCTTGGCAAGTAAATGCGAGTAAGCTTACTAACAGATAGCTTATGACTGCATTTCTCTCGCAGGATAAAGCCACAGGGCTCTTCTATTACAGTGTTTACCGTTTACTTCAGGTTAACGACCCAGGTGCCACGAAACCATGTGCTTAAATTAGGGCTGCAGAATATATCAAAAGTATCGTGATATCGCCATATACAATATCGTGATATCCATATCGCAAAACACGGCTTAACTGCAATAAATGGGACATTACTGTAAGATGTGTCACGCGCCAAATATGAGCATATTTGGGAAATCAAATGAAGTCCTACTGCCCTTGATATCCACCCCCAAAAGGCTGCGTGCTGGCTACGGCCTAGCGGTGAAGATTAAGCTGACTAGATTTAAATATTTAAACTGTATTTAAAAATGTGTTTATTTATGGTAAAAACATATATTCATCGCAACATTCAGCAATGTTACCGCACATCGCAATTATCGCAGTTATCGCACATTTTTCCAATATCGAGCAGCCCTAGTTTAAAGCATGACCAAACCCCCCAGTAATGCATCAATGATCAGCTGGCCACATTTGACTCAACACACCACCAGCAGCTTCCTATACTGGCTTTAAAACATGCAGTGCTTGGCCCAGGTACAGGCCCTATATGCAGGGCAAGGGGCGAAGGCTTAGGGTTAGGTTGGTGTGCAGGAAAAGACAGACCAACAGCCTAACTTTCACCGACCCAACACACACACAGACACACACGCGCACACACACACTCTAAGCCCCGACCGCATACATTCACTGCTCCATTTGTTCTACAGCAGTGAGAGTCACACACACAGAACAGAAATGGACAGCAAGTGTGGAAATGCAAAAGCACGGCGCATATTGCCGTTATTCATAGAATGGAGCCCTGGCCTGCGCCGACTCATCCTCCATAGGGCAGCCTACAAGCGGTGACCTCAATGCAGCTCAACGTAACAACGTACAATTTGACGGGGAACCCGCGCCTGCACTGCCGCAGAGAAAACCGAAGTTTTGAGTCCAAATGCAACCTACAAAAAAATACCGACAGATAGTCTATTAGGAGTTAATATATTAAGGCATTGATTCTGCTGTGACTACTGCCCTTCTGATACAGTGCGTTGGATAAAAGCATTGCCTAAACACAACATGCTGTAATGATTGGAAGGTAGGTGCTGTAACAACTAGCAACAACTAGAGTAAGGCGCACACACACACACACACACACACTCTGCATAGAGAGACTTGCGATGCGTGCCTTTTAAAACAGACAGGTGCTTTTGGAGCTCAGCATCCCACAGCTGCTTTCAGTGTGTGTGTGTGATGTGTGTGTTAGCAAGCGAGCGAGCAAGCGCTGGTAGAGCCACTAATCCTCGTTCTTCAATGGACACACACACACACACAGACACCGGCAAGGACGTCACAGGGTTCCCTCCTCCACACCGTCGTCCCCCAAACCATCTCTCGCTTAGGGAAACACAATAATCAAAGCCCCGATTTGCTACTTGCATTTCTGCTTCTTTTCCCTATATGGAAAGGTGAAACGGAGTTTAAAAGTCATGGCCAAATGGCTGAAGAGACTTGTGAGTGTAGCCCTTGTGTTGTAACTGTAACACTGTCCTCTCTATTACCAGTGCCAATAAGAACAAGTCGTGATGCAACCCTACCGCAATACCGTACGTTTCCCCGCACAGCCAAGGCTTCGCGACACAGCAGTTCTGAGACGTTCAATACAAATGTTCATAGGAACGGGGGAATGAGAAAGCAGAAATTAAGTATTCATTCACTGCACGGTGGTGGTGCCAGTTTCACAGAATGTGACGAGCGAGATGAAACCGTACATACTAGGGCTGGGCGATATGGACCTAAACTAATATCACAATATTTCTGGGCTGACTGGCGATATACGATACATATCGATATTTCAAAAACAGGATGAGCAAAGTGTTTCATGTTAAGTTAAGACTGCTCTAAAAGAGCTGTGCAAATGAAAAAGTAAACAGTAACATACACAGGGGTACAGCTGAGTGATCCGAGAAAGCTCCGGCTGTCTGAACAGTGTGAACACATTAGGATAAGTGGTTTTTATAAAGTGGTATTGTATCATCGAAAATATATCGATATGGCGATATAGTGTCAAATACATATCTTCTTTAAAAATATATCGATATTACGATAATATCGATATATCGCCCAGCCCTAGTACATACCATGGCACACAGTCAGGTAACACACGAAGGTTGAGCGAAGCAGTTCTAGAGGGAATCTACAATGGTCGCATTAAAAAACATTCGTTTTTAATTCATCAGGTTTAAAAACATTATCGACGCCATGATCTTCTATTACAATAAAGATACAGCAGCTTTGAAGGCAACAGCCTAAGACACAGACAAGCAGAATAGCTTCTCAATAAGACTTCTGTCTGTGTGCATGCGTGGGTGTGAACACAACCATTTTGAGCGCAGGTTTGGTGTGTGTGTGTGTGTGTGTGTGTGCACGCGTGTATAAGAGAGGGTGTGCGTGTACACACGTTATCAGGCCTGTGCAGATCTCGTGTGTGTGTAATCTCAGCCTAGTGAGCTGGTACATGCCTGGCTACCTCAGCCCCTCCATCTCTCTCCCTGCGTCCTCTGGGGGAGCGAAGCCCATCAATAAACGCCCACACGCTAATTAAACCGCCAAATGGGATCCCTTTGCAGCGCCGCGATCGATGGGCACCCCCGACCCCCCCCCCCTCTCTCTCACACACACACACACACACACACACACACACTCACCTTTGCCCCCCCCTGCTCACCACCACCATCTACCCCCCCTCCACCAAAGGGGCATGAAGGGTACACCATCAGGGAGAAAACAACATCCCATGCATTCATTCACCCATACAGCATCCTCCATCCATCCATCCATCCATATACCATGCATCCATGCATCGATCCTGCATTGATCATTCATCCTCCATCTATCCTGCATCCACTCCGCATCCATCATCCATCCATCCATCCATCCTGCATCTATCATCCATCCATCCATCTATCATCCATCCATCCATCCATTCTGAATCTATCATCCATCCATCCATCCATTCTGAATCTGTCATCCATCCATCCATCCATCCATCCATCCATCCATCCTGCATCTATCATCCATATACCATGCATCCATCCATCGATCCTGCATTGACCATTCATCCTGCATCCACTCCGCATCTATCATCCATCCATCCATTCTGAATCTATCATCCATCCATCCATCCATCCTGCATCCACTCTGCATCCATCCATCCATCCATCCATCCTGCATCTATCATCCATCCATCCTGCATCCATCCATCTATCTATCCTCCATCCATCCATCCTGCATTCACCCTGCATTCATCCATCCATCCATCCATCCTCCTCCATTTTCTGTAGGACTTCACTGTCCCTATGCTACCTCCAAAGTACATAATTCATCACAGCAGAGGGTTGTTTGCACCTGGAAACACTGCACAGTATCTTTGGAAGTGTCTGTGTGTGTGTGTGTGTGTGTGTGTTTAAGGGTGACTTTATTTGAAGACAGGTGCTAAATCATTTTATTATCTCCACCAAGGTCAGTGTGATTTGGTTGTCAATTTATAATCAGGATTACAGAACAATTCTGAAAAGAATATCATTAAAAGCATTGTAAAAATGTAGCTTATTAAATTTGGAATTCAATCCTCTGGGGTCAGATCCACAGCTTTACCCAGTGCTGCAAGATAACCTGCCCTCAGCCCTGGAAGTTTTCATTACAAATGTACCCGCAAAGCATAAATGGATTTAAAGTCTCCTAATGCAATTTAGGTCGTCCGTATTGCATTTAAGACTTGTGTCAATCAATACGTGCAAGGGCGTGTGTGCTCTTTCACCAGCAAACGATTTACAGAAAAACCCTAAATGCTAAATGTTGGTTACAGTGATCCCTCGTCTATCGCAGTAGTTGCATTCCAGACAATATACAACAGACAAAAATCCATCATATAGCGAGACCATATAGAAATATTTTATTATATATTTTAAGCCTTAAAATAAATACATTTACTGTATGCATTATTGAATTATTATTGCATTTTAATCAATATTTCCATGTTACAGTAGTTATAAATTCTAATAAACGTTCCGTTAGCATGGATAGTGACGTAACATATAGAAATGAAAAAGATCTGCCATGTAGCGGACTGAGAAAGGTGAACAGCGATATAGCGATTTCTGTATGTGGAGGAATATTACACCACAACCACTCGTCTCTCCTACACTCACTCTCTCACTCTCCCTCATGAAAACCTTCACCCTGAAGCCCCTGGAGACAGGGGTCAAGAGCGTGTGTGTGTGTGTGTGTGTGTGTGTGTGCTTCTCTTGCTGTTCGGCTTTGCTGACTGGCTGAAACTCAAAAAGGAAAAAAGGGCAGGGAAAAAAAGGTCACACACACACACACACACACACACACACTCCCACTAGCTGTTAAAAGCTTTTTCATCCTCTTCTCCTTTTGAGAGTCTTACCTTGATGGTCTTGGTCTGCAGTCTCAGTCCATTTAGGGTGTTGATCGCCTTCTCTGCATCTTTTGGCTCAGCATAGTTGACAAATCCGTAACCAAGACTCTGTCCTAAAAAAAAGAAAAAGAAAATCACGTTCATTTGTCACATAAACGCACATCATTCTTGATTACCAACAAACTGACGGTTAATTGTTTATCAAAGTAGCCAATGCCATTTAAATCACACAAGGTCTTATACTGTACACAACACAGCCCTGATGTTCATAACATAATGACACTGCAAGGAAAGATACTCTTGCACTTTCGCCCACACTAACTTTATTAATAGTTTTTTTTTTTTTGTTATTTGACGCAAGGTAACAGGCTGTTAACGCCAAGTAAAATGAAGGACTTGTGAAAGGGGTATGAGTGCACGGTTACATCAGCACAGCTACAGAGGAAGGCCTTAGCACAATGCCGCACATCTGAATGAGACTACTGTATGCTCTCAAAGCTGAAACGCCTCAATCACATTCAAAAGGGCTGATGGACAGCAGCCCGATGCCACCACCTACAGAAATAACAGCTTCACTCCCTCGACACGCTCAATGTTGAGGGCATTTGAAAAACTCAGTCCATTCACCAAAGGACATGTGGACTGTTGCAGACAGAAGAGCAGATCTGACACGCAGAGGTTTGATATGTGCGTTGAGAGGGTCGAGACTCTTTAGAATCACGGCACACGCTCTTCTCTTCTATCCACCACAAAGCGAAGTCACACAAATAGACCCCGCCCTCCCGGACGATGTGCCTACGTGCGCGAGCAGAGTGAAACGAACATGACTCATCATTCTCGTACCGTCGACAATAAAATGTCTGCCTTCCCTCGTTCTTCTCTCCATCTCTCTTGCCCTCCGCTTCCTCACACCCACTTACCTTCTCTCTATCCATCTCTCTCCCTCCCTCCATATTTCTATCTCCCCCTTTTATCTCTCCCCATCTTCCTTCCCTCCCTCCCCCTCTCTCTCTGTCAATCTCCTGCTCCATCCATCACTTCTGTCCAAAAACCTACAAAAGATCTGACGCCCACTCCTGCCGAGTTGCTGCTGCCAATTCAATTTCCTCCCGCCCACCGGCAAGACGTCGCCTCCGACGCTACCGACTGACTCCTGACCAACTTGTGCGTCTTCCTCTCCTCCTCTCCTCCACTTCCCCTCTCCTTCTCCTTTCCTCTCCTCCTCCTCTGCTCTGCTCCGAGTTCATCTCCTCATGCAGAAGGAGCATTTATAATGCAGCTCAAAAACAGATAATCTCTTCAGACAGAAAGCGCACGCAGGCCCGTCCGCCTGGGAGCCCCGCTTTATGCTATTACACCACTGCTGCAGCTGCCTTCCCAACAGCCCCCCCAATCAGGCCGCAGAGAGAGAGAGAGAGAGACAGAGAGAGAGAGAGACAGAGAGAGAGAGAGAGACAGAGAGAGAGAGAGAGACAGAGACAGAGACAGACCAAGACAAAGAAAGACATAAAAAGAAAGAGACAGAGGGAGAGGAAGACAGAGAGAGAGAGAGAGAGAGAGAGAGAGAGAGAGACAGACAGACAGAACAAGACAAAGAAAGACATAAAAAGAAAGAGACAGAGGGAGAGGAAGACAGAGAGAGAGAGAGAGAGAGAGAGAGAGAGAGAGAGAGAGAGAGAGAGAGAGAGAGAGAGAGAGAGAGAGAGAGAAAGAGAGAGAAAGAGAGAGAGAGAGAGAGAATGACAGAACCAGACAAAGAAAGACATAAAAGAAAGAGACAGAGGGAGAGGAAGACAGAGAGAGAGAGAGAGAGCAAGCGAGAGGAGAGAGAACGACAGAATGAGACAAAGAAAGAGAAAAAGAAAAACAGAAAAAGAAAGAGAGAGGAAGACAGAGAGCGAGAGCGAGAGAGAGAGAGAGAGAGCGCAACAGAGAGAGAAAGAAAAAACGAGAGAGAGAGAGAGAGAGAGAGAGAGAGAGAGAGAGAGAGAGAGAGAGAGAGAGAGAGAGAGAGAGAAAGAGCACGAGAGAGAGAGGGAAAGAGAGAGAAAGAGCACGAAAGAGAGGAGAGACACACCAATCCAGCATGCAATGCTTATGTGCCAGCAGCAGGCAAAGAGGACCCGATGGGGACCTGATGTAGCACGCGTGTGCTAATATTTTAAGTTCCAAAGGCTTTGGCTATGGGGAGAGAAGAGGCGCTCAGCTTCACTGTATAACTAACACAGCATGATGAGCCAGTCAGGAACCCCCATTCACCACCCGCACCCTTCAAGCCAACCACAGGGCTCCCACTTTTCACTCACAAAATTTCAAAACTTTTCCATTACTTTTTCACGACCTAAAGTGAATTTTCTATGACTTCACGGCACATTAAATGTGTAGAATATAGCATACTTTTAGGGATAAATATCAAATGTTTAACATTCAAAATACTGTCAATGCATTTATTGTCGACTCTAAAGCCCTAATGATAACAGAACGCTGTAGTTGCGTTAGGAAGAAACTAAAATTCCATAACTTTTCCAAAACTTTTAGTGAATTTACAAAACTCCATGACTTTGCAGGATTCCCACAGTCATGGAAATCCTGGAAACCACACGCATGTCAATACCCCCCACACAGGAGGATTTGTGATGATTCGGAGAGGTGAATGCGCTCAACTCCAGACAATAAAGTCTTTGGGTGGGCAACAAGAACAATAATTCAATGAAGGAAAAGTAAACGCACTCTCAACTAATATTTTAAGGACGACTTTTTTTGCCCAAACACGTCTGTCTTGGACTTGTCATTGGTCTAATAAAATATAAGAAATATTGTGTTTATTTTTCCTTGGATTTGTGCTAAAAGCATCTTTTAGAAGCACCAGTCATGAACCCCATCAACACCCCCACCCCACCCTTCAAACCAACCAAACGCATGATACCACCACCCACGCTTTGCCTTGGATTTGTGATGAAAGCATCTTTTAGACCCCCCCCCCCCCCCCTCACCTACTCACAACCTCAAACTCAGCCCAGCACCACCACCACCTCCCAATCTCAGTCTCCATCCCCATCTCCATCTCCAAGTGAACCTCCATTTTTAGCTCCTACTTCCCTTCAACCTCTGCATAACCTCAAACCTACTCCCACCACCTCCCAATCTCCATCTCCATCTCCATCTCCCAGTGAACCTTCCCCGCTCCATTTTTAGCCACTACTTCCCTTCAACCTCTGCATAACCTCAAACCTACTCCCACCACCTCCCAATCTCCACCTCCATCTCCCAGTAAACCTCCATCGTAACATTTTTAGCTCCACTTCCTGTCACCTCCACAGAACCCTCAAACCTACACCCACCACCTCCCCACCTCCATCTCCCAGTAAACCTCCATCGTTCCATTTTTAGCTCTTATCCCCATCACTTTCACACAACCTTAAACCTACCCCCACCCCTCCCAACCTCAGTCTCCCAGTGAACCTCTCTCTTTCCCCCTCTCTCTCTCTCTCAATCCGAGGCGACTCACCGAGTAATACACGTGGGCCTCGAAGGCAGCACGAGAGGCGGTTCGTAAACTCTCGCTCACCTCGCGTCTTAGCCGTGTGCCATCGCCGAGAGAAGCGAGAGTCGCCTTTGAACATGCGACGCTGGTACAGCAGCCACTCCTCAAGAGCCTTGAGGCCAAACAGAGAGGTAGACTGGAGGTGTGTGTGTGTGTGTGTGTGTGTGTGCGCGCGTGCGAGAGAGGGGGGAGAGCAAGAGAGAGAATGGCTGCTGATGAGGGCTGTGTGTGTGTGGTGCGTGTGTATGAGAGGGTGGTGGTGGGGGGGACCTTCAGCAGTGGGACCTGAGATGTTAAGAAAACCAACCAGCACAAGGGCCAATTACAGCAGTCCTGTGGATACAACAAACTCATGTCTCTGTTCCTAGCGGACTCTTTAAGGAAGTCCTGGAGCGGGGTAATTGCTTCCTGAGTCATCACGAGTGGAGTAGGTGGATCAACCTCAGAAGGTGACCCGCTGTTTTTCTCCCCGCAAATCTTACTTTTGAGGCAGTGGAATTGAGCTAAGATGGTGACTCAGGGCGTATTCACACATACGTAGATGGTGACTTAAAGCAAGGCGAGCACAGACCATAGGGATAAGCACTGGGGCCTTGAGTTTTTCTTTCTTCAGCTTGGATGACTCATTGTTCACCTGCTGAGAATTACCCCGAGACTGACACGCGTGTGCACACGCGCGCGCACACACACACACACACACACACACACACACACACACACACACACAAGCCCTGAGGTTATCGGGAAACATACATCTATAAAAAAACAGATCTGAAACACACACAGGAAGATGTACAGCTACTGCAGAGGATTGTAAGCCTGCCTGTAAAAACCACTCAGCTGTGCAAAATCTCAACATCAAACGTTCACCCACACAAACATGGAATTTTAAAAGCCGACAAACGAGACCCACAAAAGAACCTCTACACTAAACAATGCACTGGTTCCAAGGCATTTAACATTGCAGTGGATCTAAGACATCAGCATTGCACTGGGTTTGAGCAATTTGCATTGCACTGGGGCTAACATTGCACTGGGTTTAACACTGCACTGTATCTCCGGCACTGCACTGGGTTTAAAGACTGCACTTGGGTCCTAGGCATTGGAAATGCACTGGGTCTACAGACCTCAGCTCAGTTTCCAAGAACCCACTCAGGCGAGGCGTTCATTCTCAGTTCTGTTAGCCGCAAACCCCGAAGAGGCACGGGAGCCAATCAGCCAGAGAGAAAACATGCAGCCTCTCACCCAGCCATTAGCGGCTAATGCAGCCATCCATTTCCTGCGGACCCAGCATGCACGCCACTTGCTTGGGAATTGGCAAAAGCCAAACACACACGCGCATACACACACACACACACACGCATACACACACACACACACACACACACACACACACACGCATACACACACACACACGCATACACACACACACACGCATACACACACACACACGCATACACACACACACACACGCACACGCACACGCATACACACACACACACACACGCACGCACGCATACACACGCACACGCATACACAAGCAGACAGCACTTTAATGAGCGACATAAAGGTCCATTATCACGTCCATTACTATTCCCCAAGCTGCCTCTTTAGAGGAAGGCGGAGACACCCAGCCACTCTGGCACCCACACAAGCAGAGGATGTCCGCATTGGAGAGCCCACTAGCTAGCTAGCTGACAGGACAAAAAACAGTCAGTACTGCAAAAGCTGCCAACAACTACAAGTGTTCTGGACTCCTTGCAAGACTCTGCATTCAGTCTAAAAAGTGGTCAGTACTGCAAAAAGCTGCTGTGGACCACACACACACACACACACACACACACACACACACACACAGGCAGGCACCCAACTACACACACACACACACACACAGGCAGGCACCCAACTACACACAGGCAGTAGGAACTGGTCTGTCCTAAAAGGGCCGTCAGCATTGGGGTAGGTGTCCAGACCTGTCTCTTAAAACCTGCACTTGGCACTTGCTGAGGTGCACTAAAGGAGAGTAGTTCAAGGAACACCAACGTTAAGGGAACATTCCTGCCAAAAAAAGTGGAAACAGTTGAGTTTTACCGTTTTTTGAATCCATTCTACAGGTGTCTGAATCTGCCAAATTTAAAGGTCGTACTGCCTGATGGTGAGGTTGGCTGAATGGATTTTAAAAAACATTAAAACGTGACTATTGGAAAAGTTGGAAAATGAGCCTGTTTACCCCACAAAAGTGGAGTGTTCCTCATTGAATCTATACTACTAGATGTCTATATGCCAACATCTGCCGAAGTCAAATTCCTTGTATATTATGTAAGTAGACTTGGACAATAAAAGATTGGACAGATTGGATAGCCGACTGAAGTTTCAAGTTGTCCAGTGCAGCAAAGCTGTAGACGCCTACACCTTAATGTCCAAGCCATCTTCAGACCTTTACAGGCCTTTCATCTTTTTAGCGAGCTGTTGGGGAGCTGCTCGATTTTGGAAAAAATTAGAATCACGATTATTTGGGACAAAACTAAAATCACGATTATTCACACGATTATTTTGTTTTCCTCAGTAACATGCTTCATTTATTGAAAATGTATTCAAAAACATTTCGAAAAAACTGTCTTGTACCTTCGGATTTTCCCTAATACCTTTCTTTGTAAACATCTCCTTTGATGTCTAATGTACAAACAGTAGAAATGTGTAATGTATACATCTAATGTACAGTACAAACAGTAGAAAATAATTAGGAAAAAAACATTGTTTCCCTCGATTTTATGTGTTGTGAGATCGTTTGACCCTGAAATCGTTATCACGATTAGAATTCGATTAATTGAGCAGCCCTAATGCATGTGTACACAATGCCATCCAACTTGTGGTAATAAGACAATGCAAACATCATCTCTCAACACCTGCGTTTGAGAGTAAGCTACAGTGCCCTCCATAATTATTGGCACCCCTGGTTGAGATGTGTTTTTTAGCTTCTAATATTTTTTTTGTTTCTTCTAAATAATATGGGACCTTAATGGAAAAAAGAGGAAAATCCAACCTTCAATACAAGTGCATTTATTCAGTGGGGAAAAACTCCCACATAAAGAAATAATTATTTGACATCAAATAATGTGTGTCACAATTATTAGCACCCCTGGTGTTAATATTTTGTACAACCCCCTTTTGCCAACAAAACAGCACCTAATCTTCTCCTATAATGTTTCACAAGATGGGAAAAGACAGAAAGAGGGATCTTCAGCCATTCCTCTTTGCAGAATCTCTCTAAATCATCCAGAGACCTGGGTCCTCTCCTCTGTACTCTCCTCTTCAGCTCGCCCCACAGGTTCTCAATGGGGTTGAGGTCTGGGGACTGAGATGGCCATGGGAGGAGCTTGATTTTGTGTCTGGTGAACCATTTCTGTGTAGATTTGGCCATATGTTTAGGGTCATTGTCTTGCTGAAAGACCCAGTGACGACCCATCCTCAGCTTTCGGGCAGAGGGCAACAGATTTTGATTTAAAATGTCCTGGTATTTCAAAGCATTCATGATGCCATGCACCCTAACAAGGTTCCCAGGGCCTTTGGAAGCGAAACAGCCCCACAGCATCACTGACCCACCCCCATACTTCACAGTGGGTATGAGGTGCTTTTCAGCATGCGCATCTTTCGTGGCACGCCAGACCCACTTAGAGTGTTTGTTGCCAAAAAGCTCAATCTTGGTCTCATCTGACCAAAGCACACGGTCCCAGTTGAAGCCCCAATACTGCTTGGCGAACTCCAGACGTTTGCGTTTATGATTGTGAGTGAGGAAAGGTTTTCTCCGTGCATGCCTCCCAAACAGCTTGTTGGCATGTAGACAGCGCCTGATGGTTGATTTGGAGACTTTGTGACCCCAGGATGCTACCATTTGTTGTAATTCTGTAACAGTGAGCTTTGGAGATCTTTTCATTTCTCTTACCATCCTCCTCACTGTGCGTGGTGGCAAAATAAACCTGGGTCCTCGTCCAGGCTTGTTTACCACTGTTCCAGTTGTTTTGAACTTGTTAATTATTCCTCTCACAGTGGATATGGGCAGCTGCAGTTGAGTGGCAATCTTCTTGTAGCCTCTGCCTGACCTGTGAAGGTCGACGCACATCTGCCTCACTTGTATGCTGTGTTCCTTTGTCTTTCCCATGTTTAAGAGTGGATAAGAGAAATGGCCTCGGTGTCACGTCATATTTATACCCCAGGGAAACAGGAAGTGATGAATTACTAATTAAATGTTCCTACATACTCTGGTAAACTTTGTAAACTACTGTAGAAATGACAGAAATGCTTCAATTATATTTATTTCCTGGGAATTGTTAAGGGTGCCAATAATTGTGGAACAGGTGATTTAATGAAAAATAATTATTTTTTAGTCAGGGATTTTTTTATTTTCTTACAATTCATTTGAGTTGAAGGCTACATTTTCCTAAAATTTTCAGTGTGACAGTATTCTTCTGCAATAAACACTGAATTTATTTTAAGGCTTTTAACACATCTCAACCATTGGTGCCAATAATTATGGAGGGCACTGTATATAATGAGCTCCAGTGCTTTCTTCACTCCTTCCTTTATATAAACACACCCACATAGTCCTTCCAAGCAAACTGAAGGCCACTTAGTGTGCCTGCATAAAATAGGAGCCGTTGCAGCTCAGAGTTTAAGCAGGCCAAGTTTCACGTTTTATTTTTCTGTCAGAATCATTAAGTCTTTGGGTTTTTAATAACAAATGTGGGAATATACGAACCCAACACACACACACACACACACACACAGTACAGCCATTCCCATCACTAATGGCATTAAAGAGAAATCTGCAAGACTCTGCAAGACAAGAACTTTGTTTCTGAAATATAAAAAGCATAAAGGCTCTGATTTAATGCAGTGCTCAAATCTAGACGCTCTAAAAGTGGTTTATGAACGAAAAACAAAACAAACAGAAAAAGAACAGCCTTCTGATTACACGGTACACACAACCGCCATCTGCAGCAGCCCGAGAGTCAGTCAGTCAGTCAGCCTGGCGCGACGGCAGGTTCTGATCCCCCCCCCCCCCCCCCACCCCCCCCCCCCACCCCCCCCACCCCCCCCACCCCCCCCACCCCCCCCCCCCCCCCCCCCAGGTAAGGCCTAGCCGCCAGAGACCCTGTCAGACAGCTAGGCACACTGCCTGAATCCCAAATCCGGCGGATATCATCTCTTCGCAAAATTCAGTCCGTGTTCAAGCGCGCAGTGACGCATCAGGGGTTTGAAACGAAAGCTTGGGACTGTATGGCCGTGTTTTTATTTGTTGTTGTTGTTGATCCTTCCTCAGGTCCATTTTAAATTCACACGATCTATACAAACAAACCTACACCACTTGGGGTGGGTAGTTAAAAACAAAAAAAAAACAAAAAAACAACAAAAAAAAAAGGTAGCCATCTTACAGCCTAAAGTGAGTTTTGAAAAGTGTGTTGTGGAGTCACGCTTCAGAACTACTTGCAAAGGAGCGACCAGAGGTACTATTTGCATGCCTCGAGGATCGCACCATCTGCTCAGATTAGGAGACAACGCGCTCTGAATTTCTACAAAGTCAGTATGCTAAAAACATTCAGCCCTATGGAACGCTGCGCCAACGTTCTAAGCTCCTGCTAAGACTGACTTGCAGCTAAGTTGCTTTCAGCTAACAGTTTTGCTCACAGCTTGGTGAAGTAGAGCGGTGTGTGTGTGTGGAAAGGTAAATAATGTTTGGACCGCTTAAGGGTACACATGGATCCAATGATATTTAACAATGAAACTAATCCCATAATTTAGCCAATGTGCTTTGTTGCTGTGGGGAAGCTTCATAATGGCATTACCTTAGGACTGGTGTGTGCGTGTGCGCATGTGTTATATGGTACAGGGAAACAGGCATATAATTAGTGCATTTTTACTGTGCCATCTACCGAACACTGACCCTCACGCCTCGCTGCCTGCGATCTTGAGACGAGTGCTGTGTTGTAATTGGGGCTAAAAGCATCGAGAGGAGGGGAAAAAAGACTTAAACATAGTGCCTGACACCAAAAATCAAAGCCAGCCTTCCAGCAAACCTGAGCCAGGAGGAGGGAGAAGGAGGCAAAAAGCAAAAATAAATAAAACGGGTAAAATAAATAGACAAATATTTTAACTCAGCGAGTTGTGACCATATCGACCCCGCTCGCTGGGACCTTGAGTAAATCAGCAGAAAATGGGTCCAGCGGAGGCAGATTTAATTGGGGTTTAGCATCTCAGCGGGGGCAGGGGGGCCGCTGGGGACCAGCCACTTCTCCTGTAGGGCGAACAACTTTACAAGAGCAACCAGGCGCTCAGATGACAAGGGGACAAAAATTGGTCCTGAGGAGGAGGAGGAGAAGCAAGCCACCTGAAACTGTTTGGGGTTGAGACGGTTCATGTTAACCCAATTTGGAGAGAAAAAAAAATAAAAATAAAAAGTAGAACTTGCGGTTTACACTCTAAATGAAGTACACCGCATAGAAACCACTGACTGACCTTAAAAATCTTTTTTAAAAATCCCTACGCCAGAATATTAGTCAGCACACAAGATTCAATGCTGCATCTCAACAGGGGCAACACAAAAACCCAGCTTAGTCCTTGGCTTGCCCTTGCCTGTTCAATTAAAACTGTACATAAAAAAACCTTGCAGTTACGCCATGGTTTTTTTTTTTTTCCAATCCTGATTGCTCTCCCCCTTTTTTTTCAGTGGAGAAATACCCATTTAAAAACGCTGTACAAATAGCAAAAGGTGCACACCTACCCAAAGTATGTTTACCCATCCACAACTCATAATTACTCAGGACTCTTCCATTACTTCAAGAGATTTATAGTCATTGAACAGTTGCCCGTCCAACAAAATGAATTACCAATTACTGTAATTGCCAATTGCTGTTGCCATTTTGAAGGGGGGGCAACGACGACCAACTAACCTGTTATTTTGTCTCGTACGAGTTTGCAGGACTCGATCTCTCCGATGCTGCCGAAGAGGCTCTTCAGCTCCTCCTGGGTCATGTTCTGGGGCAGGTAGTTGACGATCAGGTTCGTTTTACTGTCCTCTATGCTGCCCGACTCCACGGGGGAGGAGCAGTTGTTGGAGATGGTCACGGGACCGTTGCTCGTGTTGTTACAGGTCGACCCGTTGGACAGCTGTGCTTCCATCGCGGCAATCACCTGCCCGAGGGAGAGACGGAAAGAGACAGTCCAATCAGTGCACAAGATTGTTGTTGGTATTTCACTAAACAAGACAGTTTTACTCCCCTCCCCCTCCTCTTTCCACCAAAAGATGTCCGCCCCCCAAACTCTGGGTAAGCTGCCACCCTACAGGTTTCGCATTTAGCGCCTGGTTTCTGCACACCTGGCTCTGAGGTGACACTCGTAGAAAGGACCAATTAGCCAAATTGTGTGGTTGTGTGTGTGTGTGTGTGTGTGTGTGTGTGATTTGGGGTTGTGACTTCGCTGCTGCAGGAGGGCAGCTCACCTGGAGGAGGTCTGCAGACACCTCTAATTTGCCCTCATCACAACATGCTCATTAACCTCCATTTCAGCCTCCTGTTCCTGCCAGCTCCAACGTGGAGAAACTCAGCTGCAGCTGAGCAGCTGAAGGGGCTGAACTTCTACTGGAGTTTAACAGCAGGGCTGGAGTTTAAACTGGCTCATTACATTTAGCACCATTTTCTAACAAAAAAATAAAAAATAAAAATATTTGTTGTTGACTTTGAAGATGCAAAAAAACAAAAGCTTAGGCCTTTTAGAAAAGAAACTCAACAAGGACTAGAGAGATTGTGCGTCATCTGCACGTAAGCTTTAACTCATGGACTCTGTCCTCATTATTGTGGGCAGTTGACAATATGCCCATTTTTTGGCTAGAGAGGAATGAGATTTACCACTGAAATTAAAAAAAAAAAAAAAAAAAAAAAAAAAAGTCTGCTTGCAAATCAATTTTACATGCCAGATCTATTTAGATAAGGCCTTCACCAACAAACCAGCAAGGAAAACCTAGAGCATTTTAGTCTACCTCTGAAGCATCGCCACAGAATTTAGGTACTAGTTGACTGGTTCAACAATCAGAGAAATTACTTATGCCAACCCAACCCCTCCTAATAATTTACAATTTTTGGAGCTCATAGATGCATGACTAGAATAGATAGGCTATTCATACATCGGTTTTGCTGCACATTAAACAATACTGAAAACATTAAATTGGTTACAGTTCAGAGCTGGTCCAATATTTAACATTGCCTTACATGTATACCCTTAAAACACTTTGTATGGGACACCCAATTGTAAGAAGCATTTGAAACAAGCATTTGGATGGAGCATACATTTATACATTGAGGACATGCGAGGAACAGTATGAGTATCAGTCAAACACCTTAAAGGATCTTAGGGAACTAGGCCTATTCTCCAAAAGAAAATAGGATAAATTCAGTTCTAAGTAGGTGCGTTATCTCCAGTAATTTAACAGCCCAATTTGTTACGCTTACACAAGGCAAAACACTTACAAATCAAACAGTTCAAGTTCACATGTGTTATTCTGAGGTCGACATACATGCTCACACTCTACAGGCAGAGACAGACAGACATACGGAGCATTCATAAGACCATACCAATGCCACGCCCTTCAGCACCACGCAGCCAGAGTCGTACTCGTCAAATTCGAGTCCGAGCGCGAAAGTGGTTTCCGATCGAGAAATGGGCCATCGCCCTTCACTTCAGCGAGCAGGTGGAGCAGATAAAAAAGCAGGTCTTTGAAGCCCACAGTACCTGCTGGTTCAGTCTTTTGTTTTCATTTCTCAGTTAACATTGTTCTTTCACAAAAAAAATATATATATATATTCCTGACATTTCACATTCTAAAAATAATGAATAAAAAGGTATACTTGCATCAAATAAAAGGTGCTACTAAAAAAAACAGCAGTGAAATAAATCAAAACGAACTCAAAACGTGTTTGTGCGTCAGTGAGTTTGGCTATTATGTCGAAAAAAAAAAAAAAAGGGCCAATTTCTTTGTTTTGCTTCTCCTCCCTATAAACGCACAACCAGCAGGAACTGGGGCCTCTCAAAGACATCAGCAAGCCTCCGCAAGACGGAGGGGGATTGGTATGGCCTCAGTCCTGACCCATGCCTCGTGTCTGACACACACATTTTGCTTTTGCTTTGGATAAGAGTGAAAAGGTTCCCAACACACCCCGGTCCACGGCTCTGCTGCCCACGAACCGCTTCTAAGCAGAGAGGTCACATCGCACAGTCTGACTGCCATGTTAGTTTGGAGTTGACGTCTGCAATGTGGGGACACACACATACACACAAAAAAAGTACTGGATGTTAGATTGACAGAGAGACAAAAAAAGGCAACAGACATCACATTCTTTTGCTTTCCTAGTGCGCCCCCCCCCCTCTCTTCCCCCCTCTACAGTGCTGTTCATCAGGACTCCCATGCAGAATAAATAACAAAAGTTAGGGGCACAAGATTTTTTTATTTTTTTTTGATCCCACTGCTGGCAAGCGGAAGATCTTGCACACAATTGTGCACCAATGTTGGTTGCAAAACATCTACACACTTTACGGTCGAGACATTAGATATATTCCATACGATGAGGACATCACAATGCCGAAGAGGAATGAACATTAGTGGAGATGAACAGTACGCTCGTGTGCTCTTTAAGACTGCTAGTGACCGGTAAGTAACGAGAGCATTGTTGATGTGCTGTATTTCTTCAGTAGACAATCACTTTTACACAGCGGACATGTTGATACTCAAGACTCAAACTCAACAGCCATTTTAAACTGCATATCAGAACAGACTAGAAGGGCCTCTAAGCTGAAGAGGTGATTCAGACAGGTGTGGAACCCACCGCCTGCACAGGTAGCCTTAAATTTCCGCTGCACATCCCAGCAACATTCGCCAATGTAAGCATTATAAACCAGTTGCCTACACTGCCCTGCAAAGCCAACAGGCAGTAACTACATATTTTGTCATATTAAAGATTAGACTGGAAATTGCCTTTATAACACCCCCCTTTTTCCTGTGACTAAAACACTGGCATCTTGGTATTCAGAAAGTACATAAAAGCTTTACCAGTATAATACACACAACATGTTTGACTGGGCAGCATGACAACATGAAAGGTATTTTTCTTAGTTTCTTAGTTCATGTAGTTGCTGCACTTTAAACATCATCCTATAGAAAGCCATTAGCTTCAGCATTAGACCATTTTTTTGCAGAAAAGTTGGCGATATACCCAACATGCAAGTACATACAAATGACAGGAAGCCTCTCCAAAGAAATGTTTTGTTACTGACTCATCAGTTGATGTGCTTTTAGGACACCACTCAATGCCCTGCCTACACAGCTGCGATATAGGGACATTATGAACATTTTGATCTACATTCAAAGCAGTAAATGAAATTGAATACTATTCACAGGTATATATACACACATCTGCTACTTCCATACCATTCATAGCCATACAGCTGTGGTTATGGTCATGGCAGCGCATATACCTACAATACTTAGATCAGACAAACTAGGCATGCCTTTCAAAACACTTCTAACTGACGTAAACATTGCATGAAAGACACGTGAGCCTTTTAGAAAGGGGGCAGTTAAAATAATTGCACAGATATGTAAAATCATGTGAAGATTCAGGTACAGAAGCTGACTCCTTATCTTTAATCATATTTTTAACACTCATGTCATCTTAATGTGTGCCAGAGGTCGCCTACATCAGTTTTCGTTTTGGAAAAAAATAATATACAACAAAGGCTTCCCCATGCCTTTACACACACTTATATTGACAGAAATGAAATGACTCAATTGACTAAGGTCTACAAAGGCCACCAGCAAACATGCTTTGACACACAAGTCACAATACTGCCACATACCTTCAGCTGCAAAAATGAAAATGCCAATTGCTAATTTGAATTCATTATGACAACAATGGGTGACTAACTGATCAATTGTAGTGATTTTTTAAAAGAAAACATTAAGATTTTTTCAGAACCAACAGTCATCAGTTCTACAACAATCCACAATATTTAACAACGCCAAACATACACACAGGCGTACACCCACACACTGCATTCACCCAGCCACATTAAGCTCTGTGACGAGGCGGTAGTAAACACTGCTTTTGCTTATGAAGCAAAACCTCCACGCCAGAGCGCTGCACAACTGCATGCCAACTGTCAAGGAGTCACCCTCGCCAGGGCACCAGGTTCACCCTCCGTGTGTACTGGCCGAGAACACCACCAAGCAAACACACACACACACACACACACACGCACAGGCAGGCATGCGGACGCGCGCACACACAAAAAGGGTCAGATATCATTTTGGAGGACATGAGGCAAAGGCTGAATCCAAAATGTTTACTCGTTCACTATATAGTGCCTCTATGTAGGAGACAAAACGACGTGTGTGTGTGTGTGTAATGTGTGTGTGTGTGTGTGTGTGTGTGTAATGTGTGTGTGTGTGTGCGTGTGCGTGTGCGTGTGCGTGTGTGTAGTGAACGAGTGAACATTTTGGACACAGCCAGAGTGCGAGATGATGGGGAGGGGCGAGGAGGAGGAGGAGGAGGAGGAGGGGCGAGGAGGAGGAGGAGGAGGAGGAGGGGCGAGGAGGGGCGAGGAGGAGGAGGAGGAGGAGGAGGAGGAAGGAACCTTCCGGGAAGCACGCTGCCATCAGGAAGCACAGGACACGTGGACCTTTTTCTTCCTGCGTCGTGAAATTGGGCCAATGCTGCTTCACAGACTTGCAAAGACAGCTGAAGATATCCGCATTCTTGCCTACCTTAGGTCTGCTTTGCTTGCCTGGGATTTCACCATAGACTACATAAGAGATTTAGACAAAACCCTGTGTGACATCAGGCACAGACTGGGATTTCTCCTACTGCGTTAAAGCAGCATTCAATCTGGCACGAAATCAGTCCGAATACGCAACACGATGCCAACTACAGCTTGATGTTTTACAGGTATAAAGCCTACACAATCAAGCTGGTGAAAACGCACCACTTTACACAGCAAGCTTGTCCGCTGGCAACAGAACCAAAAATCAAGGTATTAAAAATCCTGCACAGAGGAACAGCCATCATTACACATTTGTTTTACTTTGTACCTGTATAATATGCCATTGGGGAAATGGGGACAGATGTGATGCAATTTCTGGAAAACAGAGACGAGGAAGTGTCTTGGTACACTGACAGTCAATGAAAACGAATTAGACAACTTTCTTGTACTTTTTTACCGAGAATCAATTCCAACCATATAAACGAGTACAAATGCACTTGTTTGGTCATAAGAGAGTGGGATGATCACCAATTCGCTGAAGCGGAAATTGTAAACATCCGAGTGGTCAGCTGTTACAAAATGATGTGTTTTTCCTGTCTCGTTGCTGTCGATGCGTTTTCATTGGCTGTCAGTGTAATAGGCCAAAACTAAGCAGCCAAATCCTGGCCCCCTGGCTACAGTATAAACCCACATAGCTTGCCAGGGGTGGTCTTGATTAGGGGCAAACTTGGTAAGACATACAAGATCAAATAGGTGTACTATTAAGACGCACCACGCACGCACAACCAACAATTAGTGTTGCCTGATCAAACATATGTGGCAGAAAAAGCATCTTTGCACACCGATTCTGCTCCCAGCTTCTTCTGCGCAACGTTTCGACCGCATTGGTCTCCGTCAGGTGTCACTGATTGATGAGAGCAAACACGGCTGAGGTGACCGATCAAGGACATTATAATAGTGCTGAACCTAATCGCGGTACGCTTAACGCAAGGACAGATGAGTGATTATATGCAGGACCTCAGCCTTCTGAGTGCAAGAGGGACACTGCAGAGATAAAGTGTCTTGGGTTAGAAATTAACACTACAACTGGATTGATGCAATTTAACTTCAATATATTTCACTGTGGCTATAAGGCAATAAAGCCATGGATTTAGCAGCATGATACAGTAAAGGCCTGAAAAATAAAATCAAAGTGCCAACAATATCTAAAACCATGACAATTTACACTAGACGGAATGCGTCAATAGACTTCTAACAATGAAAACGGCGCTTTTCAACGTCTGTAGCGCTTAGTGTGCTGTACATTTACATTCATTCTGCCCATCCCCCTCAACATACACTAGAATTCCCAATCCTCCCTCACACACACACACCCCTCAAGAATTAAGTCTTTCCTTTCATACACACACACACACACACACACACATTACCCTTGATCCTACCTGACCCACAAAGCATTGCACTTTGAATGGAAGGAGGCTGCTGCTGACTGTAAATGAGTGGATCTAGCGGAGACTGAAGCGCAGCATGCACAGGGGCCCACGGAGATGGGCATCGGGTTTCCTCGCTTTGCCAGCTAACCCAATTTCACCCTGACCTTTAACGGTGTCGTCAGATAATGAGAAAATACAGGCCTACTAGCAGCCTACCGAACAAACACACACTCACACACACAAACTGGCTCGTATGTGCCAAAACGTTCATACACACAGACACAAACTAAGGCCTGAGGAAGCATGTGAGCGCACGCACGCACGCACGCACGCACACACACACACACACACACACACACACACACACACAGAAACAAACTAAGGCCTGAGGAAGCATGTCAGTAAGGAAGCATGTAAGTGCGCGCGCACACACACACACACACACTAATGTTTCATTATATAAACACTGGGGATGCATGAGGGAGCTGGCAGCGGAACAGAGGCTGCCCGAGGAGGAAGTGGAGGAGCCAGGAGATTAAAGCGGCCAATCGGGGCAGAGGACCACTAGAGCTCTAGACCTCTGCAGAGCTGCCAGTTCCAGTGATGTCATAATAGAAACAGAAAGTCTTTATGCAATTTCTACACGTCATGATGTACAAGATGCATTGCGTTTATGATTAAAATATGAAGTCTTCATTAAGGCTTTTTCAACACAGTGAGTTCTAGATTTAACACAACCTCTTTCAGTGACATTGCAGGATCTTTTCAGACCTGCAAGTAAACAACAGTGTGCATTTTTCTCCTTGGGCTGGAACTTGTGACTGACAGAGAAATCAAACCTTTTCCACTGAATCCTCTCTCAAGAAAGTCATGCCACAGTATGTGATGTCAAGCGAAAGCGTGACAGCAGAAATTCGTAAGGCCAAACCTTTTACATGAAAGAGCCTAAAAATATATAATGTCAGAGCCAGGCCACAGGTGGCTAAATAGCACACTCAACCTCCCGCCGTCCAGGCAGTTTAGGCTGACCACCCATGCCCTCGCTTCGGCCTCAAAAAAAATAATAAAAAAAATGAAAAAAAGAATAACGAAAAAAAGAAAAACCTTTGAAGACCTTTTGAAAAGGCTGCAGCTAGCTCCATGGAGCAAAGTACTTGGGTTACCCTCCATTTTCACTGCAATTCTGAAAACATGCCTCCTTTATGCATTTCCCTTCTGAACAGCACTTCACTAAAGAGCAGCCATTTCCACAGAGCTCCAAACAGGATCAAGATGTGAAGTGTGGACACCAAGTGGGTGACCGCCCCGCCCCCCGCCTCTTGACCCCAGCACTGTGAATAATTCATGCTAAACTTCGAGTGCCCACCCCCCAGCCCTACCCCACCCCACCCCACCCCAAAACAAAAAGGTGGTGCATCATCATTAGAGCGCTGCCCAGGGCTTTTTTTATGGAGCACTCTTAGCGTCCAACCACCTGCCCCGCATATTTATAGGCTACTGAGCATAGGGGGAACACATCATAAGACTGCCACCACAGCCAGTCCTTCCTCCCAATCATAACTGCACTTTATGCACTTTATCCCACCCCCCTTCACCTTTTTTCTACCTCTGCCCTTCTTATGGCCCCCCCAAATGCATTCTACGCACTTTACTCCCCACTCCCCATGCACAGTCTAGACCCACAATCATCAGTTTCACTGCATGTCCTACTACCCAGTATGTCTATGTACGTGACAAATAAAACTCCTTGTATCCTTGTAAGACTGTAAAAGCAGGGCTACTGCACTACTGTTCCAATTTAAACGGCCATGTCACCTACGTCCTACGTCCTGTTTGTTCATCTCCATTTTGGTTAACGCAGCGTCCCTCAAAGTTTTCCAGATTAAGGAGCACTGAGCCCTCATGGACCAGTCCCCGCCATTTGAGGCTAACAGGACTAACATGTAATTGCATGAATTGGTGCAGCATCACAGCCGTAACTAGGGAACGGCATGAAGACGTATGCTGTGCATATTATAGGTAGATTAAGAAACCGTGAAAAAATATTTTAACAACTGCTTACAGACCACTTGGGATTTCACAGCCCACACTGAGAAACACTGATTTAAAGTAACACTGAGCAGTTACAAATTAAATTAGAATTATGCCCACAACAACCAACATCATCAATAACTATAACCATGTCTATGTCTATGACAATCTAGATCAGTGTGAAAAAAAGACTGGATACTGTTATTTATCTATTGTCTAATACGACGGCAAAGCACCAATGCTGATTTGCTGAATCCTGCAAATCTGTTGGTGTTATGACTAGGCCTACTGCAGATATGGGCTATATACAATTAACCCATGCGTGCGTGCACACACACACCATTTATCACTTACAGCGAGTGCAGGGCATGTCTTTCCCCCCCTTCCTTTTCATGAGAAATTAAATAGGAGGCATCAGCTGACGTCCTCGCATATGACACACATTAATTAAACCCCCAAGGACGACATCACAGGCTGCCACAACACACCCACAGATCACATTAGCCATCTGGCAATACACACACAGAATGCAACCTCTGACTGACATTGACCCCTGATATATGCTTGGCGACCTTTTGCAACAGCTACTCCTCATGTTTTGCCTCCCAGCCACTGCACTGCATTGCCGGAGAGGCTGAAGAAAGCTCAGCCCTGACAGCCTTAATCAGCCGTCAACAGACATGAAATGGGAGTCGAAAGGCACTTTGACCACATAGGATTCAGTGTCAGATGAATGCAGTCTATTTTGAAAATGATACCTGTGCATACTGGGTCATAGAAGAGGGAATTATGAGGAATCGAGGACTGAGGCAGTTATTCTGTGTTTTTTTCCTACTGATGCTTTAGTTGTACCCCAACAAGAAACATCTCTTTGCATAAACATTGCCTGAATAAATAAATGACTTGCATAAACTGCGAAAGGGAGCGGGAAAGATCGAGAGAGAGAGAGAGAGAGAAAAAGAAAACATTATGTCGCCTCTGCAGGTAAACTGTGGCAAGCTTGCAGAGACAGAAGCAGACAGAAATTAGAGACAGACACACAAATTACTCTGAACGCTGTACACTCGCATCCCTAGACAACCTGGCTATTGAGCGCGCAAATGCAAAGATGGAGACAGAGAAGGTGATGGAGGAAGACAGCACGAAGGCAAAGAAGAGAAATTAAGTGTGCCTTAGTTGGAAAACTATTTCACTAGATACATGACAAACCTTAAGGCCTAGGACTTGCAACTATGTGCAGTTTCTCTATGGAAAAAGAGCTTTACCTGGCCTTCTGAACAGTGTGGGATGTAAACTCCATTCATACTAGCATAGCATACTACATAGCAAGACTGAATGTTTGAAATGTTATGGGCGACATACGCAAACACAAAAAAGTACAGCTCAATGCTTTTAGCAAGCGATTTTAGTATGAACGTTCAGTAATGCCACCTGACCATTTTATTATCAAGCGCACAAAGCTGCCTTCACTTCCAAAGAGCTGAAACGATAATCAAAACTCTGTAGGGGTTTGAAACACACGCGCGCACACACACACACAATTTAACAATGTGGGTGGGCTTATTTAAAGCACACCCAGGCTTGCTTTGTCTTTGTGTGTTTGTGTGTGCCCGCGTGCATGTGTTTGTGGGGGATGTTCAGCAGTTCTTCAAGTCTGTGGCAATCTTCGAAGCTCGAAGAGAAAAAAAAAAAAGGATTTTGTGCATCAACAATGGATGCTGTTCAGAGCAAGGTCTTCAAAGGACACTTGACACTAACTGTGCTGCAGTTTCCACAGACTAGGCTACTCCCAAGACAGCAAGGCTCAGTAGGAGAGGAAAAGAAAAAGCACCATTTGCCTTGAATAGGCAAGAACAGGCACTATTTGCTTTTTAACAAAGATGGATGGGTCAGGGAATGAAAGTGCATGTTTTAGGCCTAGGTGACTGTGGTGTTTTTTAAAAATAATTAAAAAAAAAAAAAAATGTCCTTTACATCTCTGGGCAACAAGTGGAATGAAAAAGATTTTAGGTCATTAAAAAGGATGTGAATGGTGTGATGACATGACCTTTAAAGTTTATCTAGCCCATCATTTAAGCTACCTGACACGTCAGCCAGCACTGCTTCTGAATATAACATACTATATAAACTAGGAATACAATATACTATATACACTAGAAAAGCACAGAGAGCAAAGCCCTCTGCCAAGCATTTCAAACCCCCCCCCCCCCCCTTTTTTTTTTTTTTTGAAATGTCACCAATGTGATTTCCCATGTTTTTTTTTTTTTTTTTTTTTGAGGTAACCAATGACCCGATTTTCACCAAGAAAGAAATCACCCCGAGGCACTGACAATACCAACATACTGTAAACATTTCAGAATTATATGTTCAGGACTTATTTTGCTGACAGACAGACAAACAGATAGACACTGACAAAATCATAACCTCCTTGGCAAAAGTAACTTTGCAACTCTTCTCAAATTTTAATGATTCATTTGGTGTTAGACAGTCACTGCTGCGTACATAATTCATAGAGTGATATTAGACAAGCCCAGATATGGCTGTGGCCTGTGTGGCTGCTGACTTTGGTGTTAGACAGTCACTCCTGCGTACATAATTCATAGAGTGATATTAGACAAGACCAGATATGGCTGTGGCCTGTGTTGCCTGCTGACAGCAGCAGAGCTGGAAGAACAGCGGTGCGATTAGTTCCTACACTCGCCTCCTGAGCTTATTCTCCATCCTGCACAGCCTCAGGTGCCGTGTACCAGGCTAATAATAGTTTAATTAGTTTGCTGTACTTTGCTTACAAACGCATGTTGTCGCAAGACACACACTGACAGTTAGGGTCAGTAAAGACAACTGGTAACAAAATGCTGCTCAACTTGCAAACGTATAGTGTGTGTCTGTGTGTGTGTGTGTGTATACAGTGTCCTATTTTTAACATATACAGTACACGCTTGTGCGCACACACACACACAAACAATACCTGAGGCTAGTGAAAGGACAACTTGGGCCCTTTTCAACATGCAGCTCTATTGCGCAAGCTACCCATAACTCGCCAGACAGGAGAAATATCATAGCGATGGGGTGCAGACTGCTTTGTGTGGGGTGGGGTGCGTGTAGCGATGGGGTGCAGACTGCTTCGTGTGGGGTGGGATGCATGTAGCGATGGGGTGTGGGACGCTCTGTGGGGGGTCCGTGTAGGGGTGGGGTGCAAGGTGCTTTGTGTGGGGTGCAGTGTGTGTGCGTGTGTGTGTGTGTGTGTGGAGGAAGTG
This sequence comes from Coilia nasus, assembly GCA_027475355.1. NCBI lineage: Eukaryota > Metazoa > Chordata > Actinopteri > Clupeiformes > Engraulidae > Coilia > Coilia nasus. Next base: position 5,460,991 of record CM050200.1, read on the forward strand.
ACGGAACAATGACGTTAACAGAAGAGAGCAGAGTGGCGAAGACAGACAGAAGAGTGGAGTGTTGGGGAGAGAGAGATAGAGAGACTGAGATAAAGAAAAGCAGAGCAGTAGAGAGGGAGAGAGAGAAATGGGGAGGAGAGCAGAGTCGGTGGTAGAGAGAAGAGCGGAGAGAGAGAGAGAGAGAGAGAGAGAGAGAGAGAGAGAGAGAGAGAGAGAAGAGCGGAGTGGTTGGTAGAGAGAGAGAGAGAAGAGCAGAGTGGTTGGTAGAGAGAGAGAGAAAGAGAGAAAGAGAGAGAGAGAGAGAGAAGAGCAGAGTGGTTGGTAGAGAGAGAGAGAGAGAGAGAGAGAGAGAGAGAGAGAGAGAGAGAGAGAGAGAGAGAGAGAGAGAGAGAGAGAGAGAGAGAGAGAGAGAGAAGGGTGGTAGATAGGGAGAGGCAGCAGAGCGTCACATGGAAGCTGAGGAGAGAGGCAGCAGCATCGTGCCGTAATCACATTAGAGCAGAGACACTGCGTGTGTGGCAGATGGAGCAGCCATGACCCAGAACAGCAAGACTGAAGGAGCCTTAAACAGCACAGCATCTCCATTACTGACACTGCTACCCACACAGGGGTCAGAACCACGCATGAATAGGCTCGCTACCTCGCGTCGCAACAGCACCAAAAATATCTGCATCTTTGACATGTCCTTAACATATTACATCACTGTCATCACTGTCAATTCCAAAAAGACAAGTATGAGGCAAGATTACAAAAATAAATAAATAAATAAAAACATGGAAGGCTACATTTGAAGTGGACCACACAACCAGACTAGTCTTAGTTGGAATCTATACCAGTTCTGAGCAGCAGTCCAAAATTTGGGACTAGTATTAAATTTAGGATTAAACTTTTTCTAGGATTTTTTTTTTTTTTTCAGCACAAAGGGAAAATGAGTTGCGTACAGGCAGTTAAAGTTCACCTGCTCCCCACAGCCACCATTACACTTTTTCAATCACAACATTTTAAAGTTTTGCTCACTGGCAGGAAACTAGGCCTCAGGCCATGACTCAATGCACCCTGCAGGCTACACCTAGGCTTCCCACTGCATTCACAACCCATTGTGAAGTCCACAAAATGCACCACTCTAATGACATGCAATGACTAATCTGTCTCACACACCTAGCACCGGTTTTAAACCAAATTCTGTACTAAAAATCCCAACAAACTTATTAGCCACCCCTCTGTCAACACTACTAAAAGCATAGCTCTTAAAAGCATAGCTACGTGTTGGCTCGGATGGGCCTCTGCCCACCCACTTTTCAATCAGGCCCATCCAATTAAAGGGGATCCTTTTGTCTGATTTACTGTTTAAAGGTCTCATTCCGTGAGACACCATTTAGTATTTGCTCTTTTTGAAATATGACTGGTCACTCTCTGAGTTGCATATGCATGCTGTACGTGAAAATGTTCCTGATTGCCTCCAATTAGTCAATGAAAGAAAATAGGCGGAAAAACGAGCGAATAAGGAAAAGGCCAACATTTTTCTATTTACAAAACGCAAGTTTGTTAAGTACAAAAAGCCATGCCACAGTTGTGATTACCGGAGGAGTCTTGTCGCAGCACACAAAACATTTGTTTTGAACGTTTAAATCTTCTATTTGGTGTGCTATGACCGAATGGGCTTTGAATGATTGTAGCCTGTGACTAACATAGCCGAGAACCTGTCATTCTCCCTGCTCCATCTCCTCCACCAAACTAGAACAGCCTGTAACAGGAGCACTAAAACATTTTTTCCTCACTAAAACCAGCTCACATGGCATTTATTAATACTATAGACCACTGCAAAATTAATGAAAAAGCGATGCAATGAGACCTTGAAGTAATAATAGTCATGTGTTCTGGGCTAGGCCAACCTGCTTCTTTTCTGGGCCTACCCCACCAATCAAACATTTCTGGCTAGGCCCCTGTCTTAAAGCCAGGATGGTTAAAAACGGACCAAATCAGAGTTTATGACTCATAGATGACAAACGGGAGCGGGAGCAGAGTCCGCACAGTCCATGCTTAACAGCAAAAGGCCTTTTGGTTGTTACTGATGTGAAGACACTAAAATTAGCTTAGCTGGTATTACATTTGTAGCTGAAAACATGCAGAGTAGCTCAAGCAGTGAGTGAGCAGTGTAACAGCTTCTCTTCAACCTATTTTTTTTTCCAATACTAAGCTGATAACTTCCAACCGATTACAACAAATAAGAGCCGCAATTTGAAAGATTAAAAAACATACACTAACACATTCCAGGATAATATTACTGGTTATGATTTCCACAAAACTATCTTCGACGTGTCAGGCTAGTCAAGTTGTGCGCCAGCTTAAAATTAGCTGATTAAATCTACCTAACCATTCTCCACCTTCTCCCTCAAGCGGCCATTTCAAATTAAAAGCCCTGCGCACAGTTGTGCGCTTACGGCTCCGTGATTGGTCAAAATTGTGAAGCAGCAGAAGCAGTAATTTTGCAGTGGCGCGGCAGGTACCAGTGTGCAGAACACAAAACAGGAAGGACCACAGCTGAAACACCTTCCATGGGAGTAAGCAAAGCATTCATCACCTTCATCCTTTTTCTGTGCCACTTACGCTCTGGAAGATGGACAGGCTCCAAAAACCTTTACTGTACAGTGGGCTCTTTGGGGAGCGCAGCCTAATAAAAAAATAAGAGCAAATGAAATGAAGGGCACTTCTTAAAAAAAAAAAAAAAAAAAAAAAAAAGGAAAAGCCTGAACTGTCAGAAAATAAAAAGTAGGAGTCTCAAAAAAAGAAGGCTTCATTCTATTTTTCCTCCCCACTTTGCCTTTTCTTTGGCTTTGTGCAGGCTGCCTACTGCAAACTAACCCAACTCCCTACTGCAAACTAACCCAACTCCCTACTGCAAACTAACCCAACTCTCTACTGCAAACTAACCCAACTCTGAGATGGGCACAGCTTTTTTTTTTTTGTTTTACTTTCCTATGCCCCTCCCCAATGCTGCACAGTCCTACACCAGTACACCTCACACACTACTGCTGCTGCTACACACACACCATACACGCAAAACACACGCGTACACACACACACACACACACCACAAGCACATACACCATGGCCTTTAGACGAGCAGCCTTTGTGTGCAGTGTCCTAAGCGCTTTGTCAGCGTGCTTTATTTAGCGGTGTGTGTGTGTGTGTGTGTGTGTGTGCTCGCGCATGTGTGTGAATGTGTGTGCGCGCAATAATGCATCAGGACAAGCGCTCAAATCCGCCGCCCCTCCCCATCTCAGCCAGCCCACTCACTCGCTCGCTCACTCGCCGGCAGGCACACGATGACGAGGACACCGTCAGGACATGGGACCAACCTTCTGTTATTTATTTATTTATGTATTTATCTATCTATCCATCTATCCATCATCTCCATCAGGACAAAAAACAAACGTTCTCTTATTTATATAGTATACTATCTGTATTTATTTACCTTTTTATTAATCATAATCCACATTATCAGATCCGCACAAAGGCAGCGCAGCGGAACATGCCGGGAAAAAAAAAGACTGCCATGTGGCTATTTTAAGCCACGAAATGAGTAGGCCTGCTTTTACTCACCAATGCAAAAAAAGTGTAGCCAAGATCTGTTTTTAGGACACTTAAGAAATAGAAACACGACGCTGTGCGAAGGGGAAAGACCGACACACTTCCATTCTCCACTATGCCATCAGCATCGTGTGTGTGTGCCATCAGCATCGTGTGTGTGTGAGAGAGAGAGAGAGAGACATCAGCATCGAGAGTGTGTGTGTGCCATCAGCATTGTGTGTGTGACTGCAATGGCATTTGCATAAACATGACCAATGTCAATGACACAATAAAGCTGGCTGGTAACTCGTCCCCTCTTTGGAAGAGCACACAGCACCATCTGCAGTGATATTAGTAACGCTTATGACTAAACTCCACCAGTTCAGATGCAGCTGGCACGCCAGGATCTGCCACCAAACACACCACCGGCACCAGCGTGTGTGTGTGCGTGCATGTGTGTGTGTCCCTTTGGAGTGGAGAGGTCAGCTGCAAAATTGTTCAAGTCCGTGCCAACGTCCATGCATCTGTTCAAGGGAATGTGTGTCCCTGTGTTTGTCTGTCTTTGGAGTCTGGAGAACTGCAACTGTGTGTGCGTGCGCTCAGGTGTGTATATATTATATATATATATATGCATATCCATGTTCTGGACAATGGTGCATGGGAATGTGTGTATAACGGCAGATGAGGACAGGAGGGAGGACACAGCGTGTGTGTGTGTGTGTGTGTGTGTGTGTGTGTGTGTGCGCGCGCGCGCATGTGGTACGGTTTGTTACAGCATGTGCACTGAAGGACAGTCCTTGCCCTGCACCGCTCTTCCCAGATCCTTTCCATGTTTCAATTAAAGCTTAATCATGACTAATGACTGTTTTTAAACCAGCGTGGAGGCAAGACGCGCAATAGGTGAAATAAAAAAGTGCAAGAGTGTGTGCTTACACATGCGAAAGAGAGAGAGAGAGAGTGCGAGAGAGAGAGAGAGCGCGCGCGCGCGAGAGAGAGCGAGCAAGAGGGGGAGAGATACAGAAAGGGAGAAAGGAAATGAGGGACGCAACCCTTTAAAACATGTCAATATCTGCACGTTCCCAGGAGAGCGAAGCTGCTTACTCACACGAGGCCCTGAAGGGCAAGACCCAGCTCTGGGAGGGCAGGCAGCCCTTAAAGCACATCACACAGGAGGGTGTGTGTGTGTATAAAAAAGGGGGGGGGGGGCTCCGCCATCAACACACAGCTTAAGGCCAATGATAAATCAGTGCCTTATAAAACTACAGGAGGAAAATAGATTGGTTAAAAGGTACAGCGGGGCCATTTTGTTCAAATGGCAGCATTTGATTGCAGAATGTTTTAGAGTGACATACCTAGCCTTTTTTTTTTTTTTTTAAACAGTGAAGCCCTATGTGCCATCATCAAAGTGCTATTGCTTTGTTTCTGAGAACTAGGCTGCTTCATTCTTCATTTGCAGTATGAATTGGTACTGTGTAGTCCAAATAAACTAAACATTCAGCAGAACTCTGACCAAGAGCCCCCTGAAAACCAAGCTTATGAAATTAGTCACTACTCTATTCACTATATTCACCATTTTAATTCCTGAAGACCTGAACCATTTGTTTTCACCTCGAAAAGCTACATAACTGGTATGTTAAATGTGCAATTAAATGTTTCCATCTTAAGCTACATCTAGAAGAAAAGATGTTCAAGAAAAGATGCCCTGTTCTTACCAAAATTCTTCTTTACACATTGTCTCCTTATAGTAAGAGTATGGCCGGTGTCCTTGTTAACTGTACTCCCTTTACAAAGGACTGAACCACAGTATGCTACGGCTTCCGCATCACACTGTGAAGACCATTAATGCACAGGAGAAAAGAACGGATAGTAGGAGCCGTGTAATTGGCAAGGTGAGACCATGAACACAAATTAAGAGATAAACACCTTCAGGGCTATATACACACAAGGTGTTTCAACACAGTTTTATTTTTATTTTATTTTATTTTTTTTAAAGTCAGAACCAATATCTGCCATTAAATAAGACGACTAACCGTATACGTAAAGTCACTGCTGCACAAGAGCCAATGCTACAGCACCACAGGTGTAGTGTGTGTGATCAGGGCTGTAGCCATTTCCGGTAGTGTTTCACATTTGCGTTATCCTACTGCACAATCAAATTCGGTGTGCATGTTTCTTGCTTTTGTTATTTTTTGCGCATGGTATGTCCCCTTCTAGAAAGGGGGCAGAAACAAAGTTCCTCAAGGTTCTAGAAGTGGGTATCCTAAGGATGATGGATTTCCGGTCTGGCGCATGAATCAGCACTATCACAAGCACACACCGCAGTGCACCTTTTGAACAGACTCAAACCTTAACACAATTAAGTCGATCCTCATGGGTCAACGCCAAGAACCCTCTCCTTATTTGCTGTTTTTTTTATTGTTGTAATTTTTTTATCTAGTTTTTCACGTATGCTTCAATTACTAGCCAATTAATGTTTCAACCACACCAGGCAAAGTTAAGATGTTTGGCTCTACATTAATTACCCAACATTAGCAAAGCCAGCTACCCACCAAAATACCCACCTAAAAATAATTAGAAATATCAGCTTGTTAAATTAGCTAGCGTTTCTTAGCATAGCATTGTCCCAAACGGTGACATGTGCTTTTTGGCTACACAGGATACAGACAATTTAGTTTCATGCCAGAAGGTGGACTTAAAACACACACACACACAGTCTTACTTTAGTGCACCAAATACAAGCATTTCGTAATATTTGGGACAACAGTAACTGTTAAGTTGTTTGGCCATCATCACTGGAAGGTCAATTTTTAGCACACGCCCAGCAAAAATGTCCCGAAATATCCACTCCATGAAACGTGTTGTAGGAGAATCCTTGCTGAATTATTTTCAATCTACAACACTGGTTTTCAGTCAATTCAAAACTACTGTAATTGCCATGTATGTACTTAAAAAATGTATTGGCCAACACAGCTGAGGCAATAACTACTGGACCAACTACAGCTAATAAAAATGTCCGGTACCTGTTTAGCTGAATTTACCAAGCGCAGTCGTTACACCTTGTACGTACATTTTATTGCAAACTAATCACACTGAACACAATTGTGACCAAGTAAAACTGAGTTTCCCTTACCTTAATCACCAAATTCGCCTCACAGTCGACTTTAAATAAGTGCTTGTCCATAAACGCCACACGTCCGTTCTGTAGCTTGATTTTTTCGTAAGGAATTACCAAGGGGGGAAGGCGGGAAACTTTGGCTAGCTTTATTAACAGGCAGACTGTGTAAACAATCAAAGACGATAAAGTCATCAAATCCTAGCGTTAGATCCAATTATTATCCACTGAAGGGTTTTGTCTTGATACGGACTCCCATACAATTGGGCAAGGGAAATCACCTGCCAACTGAAGCCACCTGCCTATTTGCAGTGAATGATAATTGACTTCAGGTGCGGCAATCGTCAGCACAATAAACTGACAACCCCAAAAAGGCATGTTCTGAAATTATTTGGCGAGGTTGTTAGAAACAAACAGCCTACCGGCTGTACATTTAAGTAGCCAATAAGCAAGATGGTTAAAATTGCCATAGAAGGAACAAGACTAATGGCGCTTGAACAAAAGTATTTCTCCACAATGTAAAACCACAGAAATAGTAGACTTGCCAAGGCTTCATGATTGTGCCCCATCACCTTTAAAGGCACGTCCTCGTGTCTGGATGTGCACATGCTAGCTTTGACTGCACAAGGAAAAGGCAGCAGAGTCGGATGTGGCAAGTGAAATTTATTATTTTGCAGACATCCTGCTGTGTCGCTGTGCGTGCGTGGCACTGCCTGGGTGTGCTTGCATTGTGACACCTGACCAAAGACAAATAGTCAAGATTATGACTGCAACATGTCAATTATAAATATTCTAAACCACCCTGTTATGTTTTTGTCTTGAATTTGGCCATGTCAGCCGTTTTTGATTTCTTCCATGACAGGTTACAGGTAAATCAAAGACGCCGACTGCCAAAATATCCTCTCAGTCAGTGTAGACAAGGTTACGAAATTGCATGACATCTGCAAGCTGGACAGTTGTAAGATGCACATCTACAACTAACATAATATATTCCGATAGCTTGCAGATTAGCCTACACCAGTATTTATGTCATCCAGCATCAAAACAAGAGAACAAGCGCTAACTTAGTACCTGCAACGCTGATATAACGTCAGAATAGTGAATGCAATCCAATCCAGCAGTCCTCCGGAGCAATGCTGTGTTACCCTTCGGCTATCAGTGAAGGCGCTCTGAAAGCGTGGTGCACACTCACACACATACACACGAGTGCTACGCTGTTTGGGGGGGAAATGTGAGGCGATTGCAAAGCAGCCGCAGTAGCGGCCACAGCTCCACGTTAACAATGCCACGGATGCACTAGCCTACAGTCCACGGGCGCACCTCTGGTTTTATGACTACCAAGTACACAGCGACTGTCGGTAGCCCGTAGTCCATTTCATTTGGAACAGCAGTGCTACTGCTGGCACGCTAAGAAAGACCACACAATTGTAAATCACAACCCACAAGCAACATCATTTTGAACAGAATTGCAGACTAGTAGGCTGCAGTAAGATCCTTTGGTGCTTTAAATTTGGCATGTGAACCAGAGTGTCAAGGCATACATCCTGACAGGCAGCAAAACTGAAAAACTAAACAGATGTCAGAAGTCAAAGCAGTGTAAATACGAATAGCGTACATATGAACATCAAATAATTTCCCATTTAATACGGGATGAACATGTAAAATGCCTTACCGTATGTATAAATGAAAGTTACGGACGTCCTCAGCCAAATAACGTCTTATAACAGCCTAGTGAATCAAGATATCACTTGACAGTATAAAAACAAAGATTAATTCCGTAGCCTATTCTTTTATCTTAAACTTGTGAACCTAAAAAAAGCAACACACAAAACAGGTAGGCTAAAATGATTATCTTAAAGATTCATTAAAACGTAAGACAGAATAAGGGTCCCTTTCAGGTAGCCTAATAGGCCAAAGTAAAAAAAGAGAAAATAACTGAAGAAATAAAAGAATGAATCAAATAATTAAAAAAGGCCGACTTCTGCCTGTCTTGGTCGTTACAGGTTCGCCACACAAATACGCGACATCACTGAGTGGAAACCTGTGTTTGGAGGAAGCTGTCTTTAAAACGGCGATATAGTCCTGCTATGAGATATATAGTGCCGTAGCACAGCATCCCTATACCTCTCCGCTTTGCACAGTGTTTCATCTATCCAACCTATAGGCTGCCAAACGCGCACGCAGACGCGGAAGTATACTGGACGACGCTGTATCCATTGTTGAGCATCGACTTGGCTGGTCCAATCGACTATTAGAAAAAGAGTGATTGACAGTCATCTCCACCAGTGATTACTTAGCAACCGTAACCAGGCACTACTTCCCTCCTCAAGGTAGCGGATTCTTGAACGTCCCTCGTGTTCGACTCCCCATCGACTGAGATGCTATCGGCCAATTGTATATTATTCAAAGCGATCAGGCATTTCCAGTTCCATGAAGTTATCGCACAGACCAGCTTGAGCATGCGAAAGGGTAGGCAGCAGACCAGTCCCATAGGGACGGTATGCAATAATAGCTCAATGCAGGGGTGACAGTTGTTTGTTCTAGAATAGATCTATTCACTCAGACATTTAGCCTACCGGTGAAGGGAACTGATGGTAAAATATGTAGTGCATCTGACCATGCATTTAAGGAGATAAATCTCTTTTCCAGGCCTATATTTCGTTTTCAGCATGCAATCAAAGAAAATTCACATTTCAGTAGATTTTGTTTGATTTCTTTGCAGATTATCAAGGATACACCTCATGGTTGGTGCTTATTTCTACCACTGTGTAGTGCTTTGTTTTGTAGCGACAGTGTACCACATCATACAATAGTACACCACTGGTTAGGCTACTGGATTGTCGTCTGACGATTGTAACAAAGTCAGACATCCATGTGGAATGCCCCATTGCGCTCCACAACTGCTGAGTTTAAACACAATGGCTACAGCAGAGCAGACGCAGGTTTCACGACAGAAGCGAACAAGCAAAGCATTAAGTCTGCATTGGCTTCACGCTGTATAGAAATACGTTGTTTTAAACAAACATGTTCAATATTTCGAACAAAAAGAAAATAATGCTTGACTTCGGTGTCACACGAATTTCTAATCCTGGGCATGCAGAATGAGTGGGGTTTCTTGGTATTTACAATTGCGGATTTGACGTCGCCTAATCAGCATTCTTAAGTGCCATATAACTCTTGTTGGCGATGGCACACGTATATTATGAAATATTAAATTTCTGTAGGCCGTAATAACACACTGAATCTTGTATGTAAGACCACGGAAAGCAAGCTATACCGCTTACTCTCTCTGGCACGCAACTCTTACTTCCGTGTCAGAGATTCAGCACCACCGTTTCAGCACCAAGGACAGGGGAAGGATCTGTGTTCAGCGCTGTGCTTCATCTGCTGGTGTAGGAGCAAGTATTGTGAGATTAAGTGCTGCTGTACGTACGATTTTTTTTGTTCGGTTATTAAAACACACTGTTCTTTGTTGATATGTCTAAAACTATCAAGTGTTCTTTTATATTCCCCAGGCCGTGCATTCATTTGCAAAGAAGACAAACGAATGTAAGTATTATAGGCTAAGTGAACTAAGTAAAAAGCAGTGACACAACGCAACTCTAGTTTGAGATGTGTGCTTACGCTTACATAAGTATTCTGGCCGTGCAGCTCTGGACTGGAACTATTACATTACAGCCCAAATTAATTTTAGCTTTCTCAGAGAGCTTCTTGAGTCCTGAAACAAGAGCTAGGAAAACAGCACGATATTTTAAGCACTTTGGTCCTCAACTTATATGTCTCTGTTTATACCCTAATACTTTCTATTCTGTGTCTGTTGCTTAGTTTCAACTACACAGGTTCTTAAAGGTAATGAATGAAGAATAAATACCCTTACACACTAAACCATAAACCATAACCATAAATAAAACCTAAAATTTAAACCATAAATTTGCTCCAGTGACCCACAGTACAGGATTTGGGTGCATTTTTAAGTACAGGTGGAAATTTAATAACAGTTTTAATGTATTTTGGAATAACACCATCCAGTGAGGCTGAGGTAAGAAAATCTTCGGAAATAAGAATTCATGAAATAGCTTAGGCCTATGTTCTCTGACTGACACAGACTGACATGTGACAGCAGCAGAAGCCTAAAAAACACAGACTGACTTGTTCTTATTACTTTGGGCTACTGTTTAATGAAATGTACAAAAGATTAATACAATGTTTATAGACAAGTTCAGAATAACACCATATTACAGAACCTGCCCACCTATTCACCACCCAACTCCTCCTTCCGTGCTTGTTTGTGTGTTTGATTTTCCAATGGATTCTTCATAAAGGATTGTAAAAAGGTGTTGAACACATACATCTCAAAATTTACGAGAAACAGGGACAGCTCCTAATCTATAATGGAGTGTTTCACAGAAGTGTTTATACATCTGCAATCAATAGAACAGAACAGAACAGAACAGAACAGAATAGAATAGAATAGAATGCCATTTATTGCCACTATACACATGTACAATGAGATTAAAAGTAGCTCCTTCTCCAGTGCAGACACGCATGTAGAAACATACATACAAAAACATACAAAGTTCTGTGTGGGCCTGTATCATTTAAAAAAAATGGATAGCTGACTACATAATTCAAGTTTAGTTTTTATTTATTGTCCATCCGATGCACAACAAGTATAGCTACAGTTATAGTTACAGTAATGGTGTGGCAGACCATTTTCTCCGAAGCAGCATACAAAACTATAAAGCACCACATTGTAAACAAAAATACTCTGCTAACGTATACAATTACACAATTAATGAAGTTAAATTAAATGAGTCCATTATTATACTATGTAGGTACTCTATACCTGACACATAGTCACATGTGTATGTGGTAGGGCAGAGGTGTACAGGTTTCATAGGGGCTGAGCCTCCTCATATCTCCAGCTCACAAATAAATACCCAGAGTATTCTCACGAGGGCCCTCGTGCCAATGCTGGGTCATTAACTCAATCCATCTCTGTAATGCAAACAGCCAAGCAAACAGACCATTCGTGTCTTTTTTTATCCCTACTCATTCGTTGTATTTATTTATTTATTTATTTGTTATTTTTTTTCCAGTCTCTCCCTCTCTTCACTCCCTCCAGCGGTGTCACTTCAGCCATGACCAAAGTTAAATGTCCTCGAACTTCAGGACCCCTGAAACACCCGCGTCTTGTCTGAAAGGGCCATTAACACTGGCCTCAGATGTTTGATGCCCAGCCCTTACCCTGTATCTGACACTATACCTGCTTCCAAGAAGAGCAGAGTGGCAAGGTCAAGGGCTGGTTGGGCATTAGCATCCACAGTGTTCATCACTGTTTCATGTGCTTTGGTTAGCCTTTGCATGGAGGTCAACAGGAGGCAGCATAAGGGAGATCCTCTCATGGCAGGGTCAGATTATAGTTTTTTTTTTTTCTTTTTTTAGCTTTTAATGATTGTTATTTCTGATTGAACAGGTCACAGTTATAAAATTTTATAACCATAAATTCACTCCGTGTCTTCGTCGGGAGACTGGCCACATTACAAAACTGTGGGTCATTGTTGTATTGTTTCTGGGAGTTCCCCATATGATGTCAACAACGTCAACAATGGACACGTCACATGACTCCCGACAAAATTCAGGCCAGTTAGTCTCTTTGTTGGGGTGTCATAGAGTGAAGCAGACCAAAAAAAATCACAGGTTATAAAGTATATTGAATTTTATACCACTCACTCACATTCGATGTCATGCCAAACCTTTTGGAATCAGATACGATACTGGAAATGTGTCTTTTCAACAAATTCAGGGCGAAATCGGGCTGATTGGGAAATCTGACCAGGCCATTATAGGATACAATGTTTTTTTGTTTTTTTTGCACAGAGGGCTTTAAAAGTGGTAGAATGATGTGCATATAAACATAGACAGGGGATTGTGTGAAGAGCTCTAGATAGCTGCACATTACTGTGAAGCTGACAGCCAGACAACAACTACATATAACACTCTTAAAGCAGTCCTGAGTGTAGCTCTTTTAGGGGATAAACTGATGCACAAGTAGCCTACTAAATGTCACTTTTGTCTTAAGACTGGGATATAACACTGCTCTCTATGCGGCAGCACTGAAAAAAAAAGAGAATAAAAATAAGATAAAGTCTGCCCTTTAAGGCAAATAGGCAAGCCACCATCAGCACTGCTACATTGCTTAACATTACAAAGTCAGTGCAAGGTCATTTTAATATTTCTACTCATTCTTTTGATTTAAACAGGGTGGATATCGTCTGATTTAATGCAGGGAAAAGTAGACATATGAGAGGATGAAACAGACGTCTGGAAATCGAAGTGGGTCAGGGAGCTCATTTCCAGCGGGCAAAGAGGGACCTGGTGTCACCTTTCATATTTAGAGGGCTATAAGCATAAATAGTGCCTGAAACAGAAGGTCCAACTGCAGCAGGCGTGGCGTGGTGTGGTGTGGTGTGGTGTGGTGTGGTGTGGTGTGGTGTGGTGTGGCGAGTGCTCTTTCGGTCCTTTTGTTTGTCTAACGGGGAATGACTGCATCCGCTGCTGGGCTCCAGGGTACGCGTGTGACATCATTGTTAGGCTTAAGATATTCCCTCAGCAGGGCGAAGGGGTGATGATGGCGTATGATGTCATCGATTGGTGCACGTGCAAAATGAATCATGCGTGAGGGGCCAGCGCTCCCACAGTGCCAGTAATGGACGTGTAATGGAAGCTTAGGTGATGTCATACATGTAGCAACAGACTACGGAATGTGCCAACAAAAATGGCATGGCGATGAAAACGTCATAATGCGTAAGTTGGGCACTTGAGATGAGATCATACCCACAAAAATGCCACAGTAGGAAAAATATTGTAGCGTGATGAGCATCGAGATTTGTCACTTCCTGTAAATATTCTAATGGATAATTTTGCGCTGTTTTGACCCTTTTCATCTCTTCCTCTCTCTCTTTCCAGCTGTCATATTATTTTTTACACACACACACACACGCACACACACACACACACACACACACATCTACACGTATTATCACAAACGCACACTTCAATGCAAACACAAACATACAGAGAACCACATGAAAATACTCTCTCTCGCTCCCTCTCTCTCTCTTTCTCTCTTACACACACACACACACAATATTCATACATAAGCATGCAGACACACACACATACATAAACTGTCATTACACACTGCAACCTCCACCAACTGGGCTCGTGGCACCTCTGTCCGGCTTCGTAATGACCTAGCCTAAATAGCCTGATTAAAGACACGGCATGGCCACCATCCCTGTTTCCCGATATATGCGTCAGGGAGCAGGTGCACCCCAGACGCCTATCGATCTTCTTGCGTCTGCAGATGACAACAAGGAAGAGGGTGGGTGGAGGGTGGAGGGTGGACGAGAAAAAAAACAGGACAAGTTAGGTCCTTTCGCTGTTTGGAGGGTGCCTGGTGTTTGTGTGTGTGTGTGTGTGTGTGAGGTAAGGGTATGAGCAGATGAAGGAGAAGGAGAAGAAGAAGGAGAAGAAGAATGGGTTGTTTGGCACTGGTTCAGATGCGCAGGAGATTACAAAGAGGACATTTCCAGGCAACAGGCGAGAGCAGGGGGCAGGGGCAGCGGGCTGTCGCGGGTGTCAGTGCGGACGGCCACTCCAAGGCTTATTGAAAGTGAAGTGCAGCTTTTAAAAGGGGGGGGGGGGGGGGGGGGGGAGCAGCAGTGCGCTGATGGAGCCGAGGGGATATCTGACTTCCATCGATCTCCGGGACCTCCATTATCGTTGAGTACAAACCTGTTGTGTAGGCAAAACACACCCACACACACACACAGTGTAGTTTAGGAGAGGCTGGACCCACCAGGGGGGAGAGGGGGTTTTAGCAACATCTTTAACATGTTTACTAGCTCTGTAACAAAACAAAGATGCAGATATATATGCAGACAGATAGACAAGTAGACAGATAGACAAGTACGCAAACAAAAACAGACAGACAGACACATAGATAGATAGATAGATAGATAGATAGATAGATAGATAGATAGATAGATAGATAGATAGATAGACAGACAGACAGACAGACAGACAGACAGACAGACAGACAGACAGACAGACAGACATACCATCAAGTGTTGTTGCATTATCATCACAGCAATCAGTCAAAAATACTTTTTGGTTGTGTCCAATGAAAGGGTCAATCAGCAACTTTTAAAACTTGACATGGCTAGTTTAATCATGCTTGAGTTTATCATTTATGTATCATTTGTTTGTCATTCATTTCCCCTTGCCAGTTTCCCAATATCAGTCTGATTAAATGCATCATTCATAAATAGATCTGTCACAAAAAAAAAAAAAAAAAAAAATCTCCTATCGCTGGGTTTTAAAGACCTTGATAATCGAATGATTAATTATTTAGCTTTAGCTGTTTGCTGAGACAATGAACTTGAGTTCCGTTTCCCTTTCTAGAACAAACACTTCAGAGTCACGGCAGCCACAGAGTGGGCATAGAAACAGAACCTAGCAATGATTACCTTCTTGCCGACAGTTGCTGAATATTTAAAGGAGTTTATTTATAGCTTATAGGCTATCTCAGATGCAACTCTATATGGTGTCTGTCTATGACCTCTGCTGTTTCTGTGTGTGTGTGTGTGTGTGTGTGTGTGTGTGTGTGTGTGTGTGTGTGTGTGTGTATGTGTGTGTGTGCTTATGATAAACAGCAACTTCCCAACAGACCACCAGACAAAACACAGTCAATTAGAGAGGTAGAGGTTTTATTTTATATTATATTCTTTGCCAAGACAAACAGTACAGGGATGCAAAAGATTTTAAAAGGACTACTTAAACTATTCAGTAGTCTAAACGACGCATCGTCTTTTTGTATTAGCTGATAGTGTGCACCCGAAGAGGGACTTAACTTTGCAAAATGTGGCCCTTTACCAGCCACTGGCAAATATATAAGTAAAACTCCCTAGCCACTCAACGGTAAACGATTCTTTTGCGTCTGAAATCTACTGTACCAGCCATTTCCAGATTTTAGCAGCATGTGGCTGGTGGCTGGTGCCTATTTCTGTCCCTGGTGTGCACTACTCTTTAGCCTGTGTCTTGCCCAGTACAGACTGCCTATAGCTGAGTTTGGACTGGAAATTGGCTTTATGTGTGTGTGGGTGTGGGTGTGGGTGTGTGTGTATGTGTGTCTATATATGAATGTATTATATTGTACAGTAAGTGTATGCTCTTATATGTACAATTCAACCTTGAGTCTGTAAATGAATAAACAAACGTATATATAACACCTCCTTTGTCTTGTGACTAAATGTCTTTTAGGGTTCTATTTTCCTATTAGGATACCACATAAAAACATCATCACTATTATACCTACAACATATTTGGCTGGGCAACTTTGAAGGCATTTTTCCTCAGTTTTAGTGTCCGCATACCTTACTGCACTTTGCCTTTGTAGGGCAGTATGGCTTATATGTCCACTCCAGCACAGACCATCTATGGCCAGGCCATCAGTCAGGGGCCTGTATGGAGAGGTCCTTGTAGTGGCCTATTACATTTAGTAGGTCAGCTCTGAGCAAACACAGGTGCCACTCTCATATGAGCCAAAAGAAATCAATGGTCATTTCCTAAAGCTTAACGTGGATAGATGAAACAGTGGAGCAGACAGCTCACAACTATAATCAACTGTGTATGTCTGTAAGTGTGCGTGCGTGTGTGTGTGTGTGTGTGTGTGTGTGTGTGTGTGTGTGTGTGTGTGTGTGTGTGTGTGTGTGTGTGTGTTTGTGAGGTTTTTTTTTTGTTTGTTGAAAGACAGACCAACCAAAGAAGGAGTTCAGATGGATTGGAAACATCACTGGTTTCCAGTAGCAGCACAGTTAGAGAATAATGAGTATTTCTTACACAAAAGCAACATATGTCACAGATGTGTTAAATATTTGACAACTGGCATGTGAGCAAGCTTTTGCGAAAGGGTTTTATTGATGCATAAGATGAAGCAACACTGACATGTACAATGAAACAAATATGATAAAATCAGACAGAATCCTTTGCAAATGCATGAGGCAGAAGACAGCCACCATTATTTTAAAATGGAATGCTTTAAATCACAGTTCCCATTCCTCTTATGTGCTTTTGATGTTTTCAAAGCATTAAGTCGAGTACTTGCTTAGCAGGAATTCCTTTTAAAAATGGCTCCGTAAGTGGATCAGGGATGCTGGTCTTTGAGCTGTGCCATGGCGTCTTCATGAAGCATGCACAGGAACATGGAAGTGTCTCAGGAGATTGCTTTAGAATGTCAGCAACATTCCATGTTCAGACGTGTCACAAAGGCTGAGTGTTCCATGATGCACCTGTCGACATATCCCCTCTAGACGGACGCCTTTCAAAATACAAAGGAAGAGAAAATCGTGTTTCAGTCACACAACACACACACACACACACACACACACACACACACACACTTACACGCACACACATGCCATTTCTCATCTGTTTTTATGACATTTCCAATCAGGCATCTGAAGCTGTTGCCCGACTGGTGCATTTTGTGCTCCTTTAAAGGCAATAGTAGCAGCATCCCAGGTGTAGCCCACCTGCTGAATGGTCTAAGCTTCTAAGGATGAACAGGCACACGAAGCCTGTGTGTGTGTGTGTGTGTGTGCCCGTGTGTCAGAATAACACTCATGATTTGCACCAACAGACCAGATACTGAGTATTGAGCTTGTGGTCAAATACCGGAGGCTGAAACTTAAGAGACATCTACAAAGGGGTTAAGAGAAGCACGTCTGTGAGAAAATACCTCTTCTTCTAACCTGTCTTCTTTCTTTCTTTCTTTCTTTCTTTCTTTCTTTCTTTCTTTCTTTCTCCCATGTTCTTTCACCATTACTAACATGTTAAGTGGTGTGGTGCCTCGCTTACCCATGAATATGCACAGCAGAGATTCTGCACACACACTCCAACCTAAAGAACAGGTGTGTGTGCAAGTGTGTGCATGTGTGTCTCTTTCTGTGTGTGTGTGTGTGTGTGTGTGTGTGTGTGTGTATGCGTGCGTGTGTGCATGTGTGTGTGCATGTGTGTGTGTGTGTGTTTCTGCACACACTCCCAGCTAGTCAGTGGCAGCTCAGTCTGTGGTGAGCAAAAGACACACTCATTTTTCCTTCTTCTTTCTCATCCTGTCCTCACACCTTTCCTTTTTTCGTCTCCTCCTTCCACTCTCTTCCTCTCCTCTCTCCAACAGATCGAAATCAATAATAATTTATGGGGGCAAATCAGAGCTCATTAATCTTCCCAGTTTGTCAATCTGACACAGTGTAATTAATCAATGGCGAAAACTGCAGGGAAATTGGCAATTAATCTTTAAACCTCCAAAAGAGACACCACTTCAAAGACAATACGTTTTTTTTTTTTTTTTTTTGCACATATTCACTGAATATGTTATACGCTCTGGCCCGTTTCTTACTGCTATGCTTCACAGCTTTGCCTTGCTGGTCCTTGGGCTCTCTACTGTCGTCCGGTGCTATCGTATCGTAAGTCAATGCGGAAGTCATTATGCAGCCTGCAAAAGTGCAAAGATACTTGCAGAGCAGGTGCTTTGTGGAAAGGAAAGGGCACTCTCATCAGCATTTATCTCTCTTGTTTTTAGAGCAGCTCCATCGGCCATGTGGCCATGACATGTCACAAACACACACACACACACACACACACACACACACACACACACACACACACACACACACACACACACACACACACACACACACACACAGGGGTTTCGATGGCTACTGAGCAGAGAGATGTTCCATAGTACATGCATGCAGCTTGCAATATATTGTAGCTATAGTAGTCTTATGCATGCACATCTCTGCATGCATGTCTTATGCATAATTTCAGCTACTCGTTTCCTTGCACGCACATATGCATGCACGTGCACACAATCTGACACGCACACACTCACACACACACACACACACACACACACACACACACACACACACACACACACACTAACACATGCATGCATGCCCCTGAACACAAGTCCCCCCCCCCACAAACACACACACACACACACTAACACACATACACACTAACACATGCATGCATGCCCCTGAACACAAGTCCCCAACACACACACACACAAACAAACACACACACACGCACACACACACACACACAGAACAAAATGCATTTGCAGTAGTTCATGACAGGAACTGCGCATTGGAATGCAGAACCTGGCGGCACCCCAGTGTGACACGGTGCACTCACACCTGAAGCGTCGGACAGCTAAAGTGTCCTGGAGTCATATCTATTCCCAGCTCATCTCCCGCCACCTGCTCTACCTGCCTACCCACTTTAGCAGGCCGTCCGCAGCCCATCACAGCGTGAGTTGGAGAGAGAGAGAGAGAGAGAGAGAGAGAGAGAGAGACAGAGAGACAGAGAGAGGGATAGAGGGGGGTTAAAAAAAGAACTGGAATCGGAGAGCGAAGCTTTGGAGATGACCCATCTGACAGGTGCCTTCCTGTGCACCCCGACACCGATCCTCCACTGGTTCTTCTTCTGTTCATTCTCTCGTTTTCTTATTCCCTCTCTATCATTCTCTATTATCTCCCTCTCTCTCTCTTTCTCTGTCTCTCTCTCTCTCTTTCTCTTTGCCTCTCTCTTTCTTTCTCTCTCTCTCTTTCTCTGTCTCTCTGTCTTTCTCTTTCTCTCTGTCTATCTCTCTGTCTCTCACTCTTTTTCTTTGTCTCTCTCTGTCTCTCTCTGTGTCTGTCTCTGTCTCTCCCTCTGCCTCTCTCTCTCTGTCTGTCTCTGTCTCTCTCTCTCTGTCTCTCTCTCTTTCTTTGTCTCTCTCTGTCTCTCTCTCTTTCTCTCTGTCTATCTCTCTCTCTCACTCTTTTTCTTTGTCTCTCTCTGTCTCTCTTTCTCTCTCTCTCTCTTTCTTTCTCTCTCTCTCTCTCTCTCTCTCTCTCTCTCTCTTTCTCTCTGTCTCTCTCTTTCTTTCTCTCTCTCTCTCTCTCTCTCTCTCTCTCTCTCTC
>CM050200.1:5493209-5500709 GCA_027475355.1 Coilia nasus
AAGCAAAACTGTGCAAAAAAATGGTATGGAAATGGAAAGCATAAAAGTACCTTGTGTGCTTTAAGGGTGATGTAATATTAGCTAAGAGTGAGTAATGAAATGCTTCACTGGAACTTAGGCTCCATTTTAAGAATGACCATCACACTCCACTTGGTTACTGTGCATCTGTAAAACTCAACTATTGTCTTCAGTGTCAAGAAAACATTGTTAATCCATGTAAATTTTAAACTACAACTTTAATTTCTGAATATCCATCTGAACAGAATTCTGTTTTTGCTTTTCTAACTATTAGTTCATAACACGTATCTTTCCAAAGTAGATTGTTGCATTCAGTTTTTTTTTTTAATTCATTCTCTATTGTGCAACCATTTTGTTTTTGCAGTTTGTTTGTTTTTGCAACATTTGACCTGTCGACAGATTTTTTTGTAAGACCTGACCAGTCTGTACTTTAACTTTGTTGATAGCGACTGTTTCCAATATTAATGTTAATGGCTTGCGTTTGGTCCCTGTCTATCACCTGTTCAACGAACGGCCCTCTGGTGATTTTGTGGGCGAGCTGTCATGTGGCACTTAGGAGTCATGTTGCATTTCACATTACAAAGATGGATGGGGTCTTTGGGCACCAGCCCCGCCCAGTGTCACGTCACGTCACACATCACACGTCAGATGTCACGTCACATGTCACTCCCTGTCATGTCCATCAGTTTCACTGACACGCTTTCATTTCTTTCATTCGCCATCTGCACCCTCTCCGCTTCATGTCCTTTAAACTGTCATTATGCAGCCCACCTCGAACACAAACACACACACAAACACACACACACACACACGCCAACACATGGACACACACAGACACACACGCACACAAGTGGATGCACATACACAGACAGACAGAGACGCACTCTCTCTGTCTCTCACACACACACGCACATAAAACAGAGATAGATAGTAGATGTTTCTGCAGTTTTATAATAAGGTAGGTATCACAATTAGTATGTAATATCATTACCCTATACCAACACAGAGTTTAGGATGTCACAGTAATTACATGTATATTAGTGTTGAGACGTGTGCACGCCTGTATTCTACCTCATGGCCGGCCTAGCCTCACCAGGCTGGTCTGGGCTGTATGTGTGTGTGTCTGTGTGTGTGTGTGTGTGTGTGGGTGTGTGTGTGCATGTGTTGGACTGGGCTGCAGTTCATATTTATTTTCCTCGGCCCAGCTCCCGTTAAATTACACACCTGTCAGACGGAGAAGTGTGTGTGTGTGTGTGTGTGTGTGTGTGTGTGTGTGTGTGTGCGTGAGCCCCGGCAGACGGAGAAGCAGGTCACAGATTTGATTACGATCAGTCATATCTGCGCGCGTGCGGCTGGAGGTCATTACGCTAACAAATGGGCCCCGCATTGAGCGTGTGCCACCGGCAGCAGGACCTCATGACGCAGCGATGATCGGCATCAACCCCCAAATGAAGTGTAGAGACAAAAAAGTGTGAGAAAGAGAGATGAGTGAGAGGATAGAGAGAGGTGAGCAAGAAGGAGAGATAAAGGGAGAGCGAAATAGGAGCCCACAGCTCAGCGATGATCGGTATCAATTCCCAAATGAAGTGCCAAGACAAAAAATAAAAGACGAGAAAGAGGGATGAGTGAGTCAGAGACAAAGAGAGTGAAGGATGGAGAGAAGGACAGAGAGAGGTGAGCTAGAAAGAGGAAGAGAGAGAGTGAAATAAGACCCCGCAACTCAGCGATGATCAGTATCAATCTGCAAATGAAGCACAGAGACAGAAAAGAAAGTAGATAAAAAGGAGGAGAGAGAGAATAATGAGTGAGTCAGAGATGGATGGAGAAAGGGAAAGAAGGGTGAAGAGAGGGAAAGAAAGGAATGAGAGAAGGAGAGAGAAAGAGGAAGAGAGAGAGTGAAATAAGACCCCGCAACTCAGCGATGATCAGTATCAATCTGAAAATGAAGCGCAGAGACAGAAAAGAAAGTAGATAAAAAGGAGGAGAGAGAGAATAATGAGTGAGTCAGAGATGGATGGAGAAAGGGAAAGAAGGGTGAAGAGAGGGAAAGAAAGGAATGAGAGAAGGAGAGAGACAGAGAGAGAGAGAGAGAGAGTGAAATAAGACCCCGCAACTCAGCGATGATCAGTATCAATCTGCAAATGAAGCACAGAGACAGAAAAGGAAGTAGAAAAAAGGAGTCAGAGATAGATGGAGAAAGGGAAAGAAGGGTGAAGAGAGGGAGAGAAAGAGAGAGGAAGGGAAGGAGAGAGAGAGAGAGAGAGAGAAAGAGATAGCCAGAGAAAGACAGAGGGAGAAAGCTGAAAAGGAGTGTGTAAAAATCCGAAAACAGACAGAGAGGAGGGTGGCCAGAAAAAGAGAAACAGAGAAAAAGAGGGAGAGAATGAAAGACAAAGCTGAATGGCAGTGTGTGAAAATAAAAGAGAGAGACAGAGAGAGGGAGGGAGAGAGAGGAAGAGAGATAGAAAGACAGAGAGAGAAAGAGAGAGATGTCAAAAGAAAGATAGAGAGACAGAGAGAGAGAGAGAGAAAGAAACAAAGAGACAGAGATAGAGAGAGAAAGGGAGACAGGGAGAGAGGAAGAGATAGAGAGGGAGAGAGAGAGACAGAGAGAAAGAAAGAGAGACAGAGATATAGAAAGGAAGAGAGAGAGAGAGAGAGAGAGAGAGAGAGAGAGAGAGAGAGAGAGAAAGAGACAGAGAGGACAAGAAAGAGGAAAAGAGAGAGAGGATGTCGAGAGAGAGAGAGAGAGAATAATTTTGGCACTCAAGGACACTGATGCAGCACTGCCACCACCTTGCAAATCTCATTTCTTAGGTGTGAAATTTCCTCATTCTCTGGCTTGATAGCTTCATTTTGTGTCACGAGGCTAATTATGCTCGCCGTAGCCCCCAATACACAAACAAACACACACACACACACACACACACACACACACACACACACACACACACACACACACACACACACACACACACACACGACAAGAAAGAAGCGGGAGATGGAACGCCGAAGAGGGACAAAGGCTGCCATTGTTTTTTGTTTTCTTTTTTCCCCTCCATTTTCTTTCCTTATGCCTCTCATTTTTTCCCCGCCAAAGCCATGACATTGAGGAACATAGCTGTGTCAATACTCTGCAGTGAAAACAGATTATCTGACTGCCTACACTGTGTGTGATGCTGTGTGTGTGTGTGTGTGTGTGTGTGTGTGTGTGTGTGTGTGTGTGTGTGTGTGTGTGTGTGTGTGTGTGGTCTCTTGCTCTTGCTCTGTTGCTCTTGCTTTATCTCTTGCTGTGTGTGCGTGTGTGTGTGTGTGTGTGTGTGTGTGTGTGTAAGATAGCGACGGGTGGGAGTGTGATGTGACTGTAATCTTCGCGATGTTGGCTGCAGTCTAGTTCCTCCTCCATGGGAGAACCAGAATTGATGGGCGTGAAGCAATAGCTAACAGATCCATATATGGATGCAGTGTGTGTGTGTGTGTGTGTGTGTGTGTGTACGCACAAGAAAGAGTGTCTGTGTGTAAATGCACATTAGTGTGCTTGCATATGTATAAGGGTGTATGTGCTAGTAAGTGGTAATCTCGGTATCCTTGTGTGTGTGTGTGTGTGTGTGTGTGTGTGTGTGTGTGTGTGTGTGTGAGAGAGAGAGAGTGTTTGGGTATGCATGCCTGAGTGTGTGTATAGTGTTGTGCATGTGTGATGGGGTGGGGGTGGGGGTTAGTGGTGCTAAGGTGGTGGTGGGGATAAGTGGCTTGCTTTTAGCCTCTACCTTCTTTCAGGCAGGAAAGATTCCTATCTCTAGAAAGCAGCAAGCCACGGCCAACGCAAGTCACCACACACTGACAACACACAAAGCAGCTCGAACTGCACCAAAACACACAACAAAAGGAAGAATCGCAGAAGCTACAAACGCTCACAAACAAACAAAGGAGATGAAGGAAGGGATGTTTTTAAAAAGAGGCCCAAAAAAAGATGTTTTCATACTTTACGTAACAAAGCAAACAGATGCCTCCATCCTCCCATGACACTGTGTCCTCCTCGTCAGGAGGTGTGTGTGTGTGTGTGTGTGTAGTGGGGGTGTCTGTGTGTGTCTGGCGGGGGCAGATTTTAAGATTTAAGATTCACTCCCGGTGCAGTGTGCACTCTAAGAGCCATCAATTTTTCATGGCCCTCACACGGGGAACGCTCCCAACCAGCGGGGGTGGTGTGTGTGTGTGTGTGTGTGTGTGTGTGTTTGAAGGGGGGTAAGGCTATGCAAAATTGATTTGTGTATTAAAACTGCTAAGCCAAGCAGCGTCAATGGGAAATGCAGGGATTACACCCGGGGGAGTTCCTGGCACGGGCAAGGGCGATTCAGACCATATGGAGGAGAGGAGGAGTCGCTTCAGTGTCTGCAGACCGTGCCATACTCAAAATACGCACACACACAGATACATTGCGTACATACATACAGTACATATATTTGTTGTAAAGCTAACATTCAGGAGCTTTTGACTCATAAGTTAATTCCTCTGGATACTGGACGCTTAGAAGCGATTTAGAGACACCTTTTATGTAAGGCTAGTTTTGGGAAAACTGTTTATTTTTATTTATTTATTTTTTTTACAAAAACACAGCTAAAAACATTTCAAACAAGCGCAGTCAGAGATAGCAACCCGGTGCCCCATATGGGCGGACAGACACACACACAGACACACAGACACACAGACGGACAGATGGACAGATGGACAGGGTCATTGCAGTACCTGGGCAATCTCTCTGGGGACCAGGTAACTATAGGCCAGAATTAACAATTATGAAGAGGTCATTAAACATTGTCAATTATACCACCCTGTATTTAAAATGTATACAAATGTATACATTCCTACACGCACACATACATGAATGCATACAAGCGTACAAACACACATACACACATATACAGACACACACACACACACACACACACACACATACACATACATACCTACATGTAATTGCATGCATACATCAAGGGTGTCACACACATTCCCAGATAAAGGCCATTATCCACTACACTGCCAACATGGATGCTGTGCTGTGAGTGCATATGCACACTCTCCACTATGTCCCACCACAACCTGTTCACTCCACTCCTGCCCAGCTAACTGTTGCTAATTCATTTAACCCATTTGGGTATGAGAGGAGCACATATGCATATTTTAACTGGCCCACGCATGAGGCAGTAACATAGCTTAGCCTTGGCGGGGCACATGTGAGGGTATCAATTGTGTTAACCCCTAGAGATCCAAATATAGAAGAAAACTTCAAAAATGTTTTTAACCCTTTAGATGATGTTGTAGGAGGCATATGATGCAGAAATCAGTGTTTACTTTTACTTTTGACATCCAAAATCCAAATGCCATCCACATTAAATCCAATGCAATCCAGTGAACAAGGTGATGTACTTCAAGGCAGGTTCCACAAAGTCATACGACAGGTGGACAGGTAGCTGAGTCTATTTATCACTAGAAGTCCCAGAGAGGGGCCATTTGGCCTTTTTACCTAGAAAACCCACAAGAGGGCCAATTGGCCCCAAGTCCCCCCTGTGGACACTCATTTTGTTATGGAAATGTGGCTGTAAGTGGCACACGGCCGGAGCCACTTGAACCTGTGTGGGGGAGGGGACACACCTTACAGCTCAGGAGGTTCTTTTGAGAGCAAGCTTTAGTTCTGAGATGGATAAATACCTCAGTGAACATAGCCATAAAGACTTAAACTGGACTATGAGCTGTATGCAGTGGAAAGGATCAACAGGAAGGAAGGGATCAACACACTGACATTTATTGTTAAAAAAACAAAAAAACAAAACATATTTGCAAAGAATGAAAAAGCAACTTTTTTTTTACCAGTTTTGGTGTGGAGGGTTAATGTGTGTGTGTGTTCATATTTGTATTTGTAAATGTGTGTGTGTGTGTGTGTGTGTGTGTGTGTGTTATGAATGTATTTGTATATATATATGTGTGTGTGTGTGTGTAAAAATAGTAAAAAAAAAAAAAAAAAGAAACCCAAGCATATTTACATGAAAAGAATGAAAACCAGCAGTCAACACAGCGCAAAGTTGCACGATTGTCCTTACATTTAATTTTAGCCTGACACTTGGCTCTTTTTCCTAGTTGTGGTGTGGAGGGTTGTTGCCAAATTATTGTTCCTTTTGGGCCTTTTTCATACCCACATTTTAGAATAGAATGTGTTTTTATTCTTCATTTTCACATTCACACAGTAGTCAACATTACTTCACCACTATAAGGTCTGACCCCCTCACCCCACACACTGCCACTAACAGCGTCATTACCATAACAAAATGAGTGATTAGTGTATTCGGGAAAAGCGGTCGGGCCAAATGGCCCCTATGTGGGTCTTCTAGGTAGACAGAAAAATGCTGGGACTTCTAGTGTTATACAATCTACCATCCAATAGCTTTGCAGGACTGGACAATAGGACCCATTACTAAAATAAATGTGGTTTTAAAAAGAAAAAAAATAAAGATTTATTTTTGTAGAATTAAATGTAATGTTGTAATATTACAACACTGGGCCTCACAGGGTTAAGGAGAGATGTAAATAAAAAAAAAACAGAAGTGTAAACACATTTTGATGCTCTTGTTTATATACAGCACATCAGAGCAGGGCTTTTCCAGTTTAAAGAATATTTTTAAAATGACATATCTAATCCGTGAGCAACTCTAGCTTCCCTAATTTAAATTTAAATAGAGTTTTGTACTTAAGACTTGAAGAGCTCGAATGCTTATTTTCAGTGCTCATAGCATAAACCTTCGGGGTGTGCTGAAGTAGATTAACACGCTCTGATGATTCAAAACTCATAATCGTTTTCAAGTTGTACAACACATCAATGCAACCTCAGTCTGAAATGCATTGTCACTGCACGGCTTGGCTACCCTGCTCTGATTGACCAGGGCAGCTGTTCCCTCCTGCTACAAAATGAATCATGAAACTGAAAATATATTACCCTCAAAGTGGGTGTGCTGTGCCATGGCCAAACTCTGTCTGTTGTTTCTTTGAAGGCAAAAAAAACAAACTGAAAGTTCACATAAGGGCTGTAGTACAAGTGATTAGTATCTGACAAAAAAGGTGTATAAATATATAAGCACTATCATCTTCTTGATCATCATCATGATGCTGCCTGGGGTTTCTTCCTAGAAAAACAGGGAGTTTTCCTCACTGATTCCCGAGGTTTCTCCCTGAATTTACACAAATCAAACAAACAGGGAGTTGCTCCCTGGGGATACTAACAACCCGACTGCGCCTAAATGAACTTTCCTTGTCTAGTGCCTCTGGTTTGCAAGGACTGTTGACCTGTGTTCACGCAAGAGCCCGCATCAACAGGGTATTGCATAGTTCTAGCGCCTCTGAACTTCAAAGACTGCTGACTGGGGCCTACAAGGACTGTTTAACCGTGTTCACACAAGAGTCATTTTGCTACTGTATTCATCTGCTCCAGCTCCA
>CM050200.1:5515709-5520709 GCA_027475355.1 Coilia nasus
ACACACACACATACACAAACACACACACACGCACGCACACACACACAGACACACAACTTTCTTGGGCTGTTAATTCTGCCCTGTTTGGATCAACTGCATTGGAGTCTCAAAGTCTCAAAGCTTGTTATTTAATGACTTCAACTTCTCTAGTCTGCTGTTCAGGTGTGTTAGCATTTTTGGTAACGCTGAATAGGAGGTCAGCAGACTGTGATGGGGTTTAGTATATTTAATACAAGCACGTATTACAGCTCTGTTAACTTTGAATAACTAACTACATATGTTTGAAATCTCTCATATATTGCAGTGGTTAGTCGTTCAGTATTGGCCCAGCCCAGTTTTGTGATTATTATTATTATTATTATTATTATTATTATTATTATTATTGCACTATTACTGTTAAAGGAATATGCCACCCCCAGTGAATTGATTCACGTTTGCCACAGTGTGCTAGTTGGCAACACTAGATTACAGTGACTATGCTAAGCTAAGCTAAGGTCAGTGCTGCCAGATTCGGACAATGGCTGGGTCTGCTAGAAAACGCCTCTGCCCACTTATCCAACTTTAGGGACTGCAGACACAGGCTCATTTTCATCTGGGGGTGGCACATTCCTTTAAGATTTAAAGATATCAAGTAATCAGACAGCACAAGAAACGAATGCACCAGCTGTGAAATAATAATAAAAAAAAACATTAAAAATAAACAGTTTCCTTCAAATTTATGATAATAATAATGATTTCCAAAAATAAAAACAGGCAATTATTCACGTTAAAGTGGCCCAAAAGGCACTTCTCTCAACAGCAACAACACTGAGAGGAAACTTGGCATCAATTTTCTCTCTTCCGATCCTTTTATCTATACACTGCTCCACTTCTCTCTCTCTCTCTTCCTCTCTCTTACTCTCTGTTTCCTGCCTCCTCCCTTCTTCTCTCTCTTTCTTTCTTTCTCTCTTTCTCTCTCTCTCTCTCTTCTCTGCTGCTCCTGAGAAATGAAGGTTAATGATCATTCAATATGCTAAATTCTTCCAAATGCATCCTCTTATCCTGCTTGCCCTCCTCTTCCTCTTCCCACCCCCCTCTCCAGGCCCCAGTGCTCACAGCAAACACAAATGGCCACGCCCGGACACCTCTGCCAACCCCCCCCACCCCACCACCACCCTCATAATCCTCCCCGATCCCGCAGTCAATACACACAGATTGATTCACCTCTCCAGTCGAATAAACTATTAAATCCATTAGCACAGCGGCTTAGACTTACTTTACATTTTGATTACAATCAATTACAATCTGTTCGCTTCCCGCGCTCTGTGGCTTTGCTTCAACGCTCACTTTGCTTTGCTTTCCTTTGCTTTGCTTCGCCCGGCTTCAGGATGCTGCTCGATGATGCGCTGGCTCGCTGACACTGCAGAGGAAAAGAGGAGAGGAGAAGAGGAATGAGAAGCCGGATGAGAACAGGATGTTTACTGAAGCACTTCCTCAGACCTTAATACCCTCGCTCAGTGAACCCCGTCTTGTCAAAAGTCAGGCCTTTTTTTGGTTACACTTTATTTTAACGATCTCTGTTCCAGTGTATCACCTTTATGAAGTACAGTGTCATTAAGTGTGTAGCAGCATGTGACATTATGTAGGTAGATACACTGTAACATAAACATAAAAATGTAAATAATAAAAAATAGACAGTAAAATAAAGTGTGACCTGACTTTCCTCCATGGTGTTGATGCATGTGTTGGCCTGTTGGAGAGCTGATGCATGGACTACACATCATAAACCCACATACTACATCTATCAGACCAGCGATCCATGGAGTCCTTCGCTGAACCATGCAAACCCATGGAATCAACCCGCAGAACTAAAGTAGTTCTGTGTAAGGGCTAGGATGAGGGTTTATGATATAATGACAGCTTATTGTTCTCAAATCTTACTACTCAGTCCTCCTGGTAGAAGTGACGTGTTATCTAAAGCGAATGGGAAGACGGAAAACATTCAGCATGTACGTGGCGACTGGTCGAAGCAAAGACATTGTTTATTTGTAAGTAATAATGCGATAAAGCTTTAACGTATGTACAGTACAGGCCAAACGTTTGGACACACCTTCTCATTCAATGTGTTTTCTTTTTTTTCATGACTATGACTATTTACATTGTAGATTCTCAAAACTGTGAATGAACACGTAGTCAACAAAAAATGTGTGAAATAACTGAAAACATGTCTTATATTCCAGTTTCTTCAAAGTAGCCGCCCTTTGTTCTGATTACTGCTTGCTACAATGTACATAGTCATGAAAGTAAAGAAAAAACATTGAATAAGAAGGTGTGTCCAAACCTTTGGCCTGTATTGTATGCTCACAAACATGCCAAAACACACACACACACAGACACACACAGTCCCAGTAACAACCCCCCTAACTGACATACATACATACACAAAAACACACACACAGACACACACAGTCCCAGTAACAACCCCCCTAATTGACATACATACAAACACAAAAACACACACACACAGACACACACAGTCCCAGTAACAACCCCCCTAACTGAACGCTCAAGGCCAGATCATAATCGTGCTCGATTGGAAGTAAGGCCTGTAAATTACAATCTGCTTCTCTAATGACAAGGATTTATGGCTGGGAGTCACAGTGTATTTATCATGGACTATTTACAGAGAGACGGACGGGGAGAGACGCAAGGGGAAAGACAGGCAGTATGAATCAGTTTCTGCCCACTATAGTATAGCCTTGTGTCCAAGGGCAACCGGAACGCTGGAATACGCTACTTTCATTACCTTAAAAGTTTAAGCAGTTGCCACATCTGCACGCTTAGCAGAGCGCTAATGCAGAATATAGACCTAGTCTTCAAAGGGGATGTTATTTTTATAAAAGGGAAAGGTAAAGATGTAGCCGACATAGTTTGTTCAAATATCTTTCCTCAGAGGAGCAGAAAAGCAGATCTTTCTCTCTGTGTGTTTGTGGGTGAGTGTGCATACTGCTGGCATACTTTGCAGTTTCCTTTTTCTGAACAAATACCTCCCAGCAAAGGGCATTTCAGGGCTCCAGGGATTATACACCGGTAGGTATTGTGCTGCATTGACTTTGGCTGTGTAACTGCAGCACATCGCCAAGGTAGAGGAGAAAGCAGCATTTTACATGGCTTGAAAATAAAAATCCAAAAACATGTTAAAATGTAAACATTACCAATAAAATAAGAGGTCACGGTAACACTTTCTTTTTTAAGCTTGTATTTAAAAGACTATAAACTCATTCATAAAGGGTTATAATGCCTTTTAACGCTTAATAATGTTTGAAATGTACTTACACTGTACATACCTAACCCTAACCTACACCCTACATCTATCAGACCAGTGATCCACTGAGTCCTTTGCTGAACTATGCAAACCCATAGAATCCACCTGCAGAACTAAAATAGCTATGTGCTAGAGTTCTGGAATCCACCCTCAGAACTAAATTAGTTCTGTGCTAGAGTTCTGGAATCCACCCTCAGAACTAAACTAGTTCTGGGATAGAATTCTGACATCCACCCTCAGAACTAAAGTAGTTCTGGGCTAGAGTTCTAAAATCCACCCTCAAAACTAAAATAGTTCTGTGGTAGAGTTCTGTTATGAAACAGAATAATAGCTGGCACTTGGAATATTCACTCTAAAAAAGCCACAATGAGGCACTTCACCCCCTGACATGCTCTATATATATCACAACAATTAACAAAGTGACCTGGAGTCTATAAAGCCATCTGCGCTAACCTCATGATGCTGAGCCACCTAGCCTCAATTAGCGGTTAGCGGCCCCTACCCCTCAGTCCCCCCCCTCCCCTGTGCACACACACAGACCCAGACACAACATCTGAAAACGGCCGGCCGAATGCAGCAGCAGCAGCAGTGTGTGTGTGTGTGTGTGTGTGTGTGTGTGTGTGTGTGCTATATTTGAGCTGTGTGCGTCACCAAGCGATTAGGTTACAAAAGGCCTGGCTGGGCTGCCAGGAAGCCGTGCGCTTAGAAAGCCATTCCAGTGACTGACATCGCCGTGCGGTGACTCATCGAAATAAATATTTGGCACAACAGGAAATATCAGAGAGGATGAGAGCGCGAGTGATATGACCGCGAGAGAGAAGCATCTTCCTCTCCCTCATCTACCCCTCTCCGCTTTGGTGACAAACAACGCTCTCTCAGTTTTGTTTTTGTGTGGAGAGGAAAAAAACATACGAAATAAAACATTGATGGAGCAAATGTTGGTGGACACTATTCTGTGCCTTGGTCCAGGGTTTTAAACTCATTGTGATAGATCACCCTATTTCCTATTTTCAGTTTGGACATTTCAGGACGTCCTCGGGTTTCTTGTCATACCAAAGCCCTCGGACAGCATGGCATTTACAATAATCCAACCTTAAAAGAAACATTGGTTGCATACTGAGTCGCTGAAAAGTGTATGATATGAATGTTAAATAAATGATTGTTTTAGTGCAATGCACTGGTGAGAGAAACGGTGCTTTGATTGGCCTTTTCTCACAACAGGGGTGAAGCCTCCTGGAAGAAATATGGCTAATCAATTAGGGGCTTTTAATGAACTTGCCATAGATGACTAGACACTAATGGAGAGTGGAAAGGTAAACGGAGCCCACACACCGGATATCTGCTCAGCTAAAAAGTGCAGTAAAAAGTGCTAATATTTACAGTGGAAGTTGATTTAACAAACGACACATCTTGATTTCTCTCCATCCTTGATTCTTGATCTCTGATGTATTCGAAGAATCCTCCATTAAAGATCGTATTGTATTGTATTGTATTGTATTGTATTTTATTCTATTCTATGCAGAATAGCAGCTGTGGCCT
Organism: Coilia nasus; assembly: GCA_027475355.1. Taxonomy (NCBI): domain Eukaryota; kingdom Metazoa; phylum Chordata; class Actinopteri; order Clupeiformes; family Engraulidae; genus Coilia; species Coilia nasus. The sequence continues at coordinate 5,520,553 of CM050200.1, forward strand.
AGTGGTTAGGGAGTTGGTCTTGCAATCGGAAGGTTGCCGGTACAAATCCTGCCCTAACCATGGTTGAGATGCCCTTGAGCAAGGCATCTAACCCCACACTGCTCCAGGGACTGTAACTGAAACCCTGTAAATGTCTGTAAGTCGCTCTGGATAAGAG
>CM050200.1:5525709-5533209 GCA_027475355.1 Coilia nasus
GAGGGGGACTGTGTGAGGAGCATAAATGCCACGTCATCCTGTGCTTGAACTTTTTGATGGCAGATGCCGTGTCCTGTTATACATTGGTTGTCATGGAGATGAATATCCAGTCCAAAGCAATCTAATACAGGCGTGTTTCTGTTACTGATAAGCCCCTTGGCAGCTCTGATGTAGGTACATGCCATAACAACCAAGGCCAGGGTTTAATAGGCTGTTATGATCGCACACCTTATGTTATGGCAACTCCATGACAACTTGCAACAACTTGCTGCAATTTCCACTGATGTACATCATGTTACTATTCCAGTGCAAATCAAAACACGAGCCAGTAACCAAGTGATGTGCATTCCAATTCTGTCTAGTCATAACCAAAACACCAGTAACCAAGGGATATGCATTCTAATTATGTTTAGTCATAACCAAAACACAGCCAGTAACCAAGTGATATGCATTCTAATTCTGTCTAGTCATAACCACAACATGAGCCAATGATAACATAACGTGCTTTCCAATTCTCTCAATTCATCTGTCAGGACACAAAACAGTGTTTGTTTATTTATGGATTTATAGATTTAACTGTAGACATTTTGAGGCAGAGTTTATGATCTCAGAGATTACTATCAACATAAAAAAATAGGAAAGAACACATAAATACAGCAACAAACATGTAATTTGTGTAACTGGGGCCTTGCCATGTTATAAGCATTCCAGTCTATGCTTCCATATTTCACAATAAGGTGATGATATAAATGGTGACCCTGCTCTAAACGTTTACCTGACTAGATTAACCTGCTAAGGGCCTTTCCAAAGGCATCTTTGAGGTTTTATCACTAAAATCCTTAACGGTGAAATACACAATACGAAATTTGTATAAGCTTCTACCGTATTTCTTTTTCACGGTTACAATCTTGTAAAAATATCTTGGCTGATTTGGCTCTGAAGGTCAGTGTGGCGATTTCGAAACGATACCTGATTAGTCCCATAATTGTCTACAAAAGGTGAATTGCCCCCAGGCTATTAAAATCCATTACGGCCCGTGAAGCTTATTATCCCTCACATCGGTGCTCGGTTCGCGCACGTCAAGGGCACACCGCACCATCTATAAAGGTGGCAGTCGGTGGCCCCGTCCCCATCGGGATAAGCCCATCAGCACCATCTTAATACCGCGACAAACGGTCGTGGTTCTGCTCAGTCATGGCTCGATCGGTTAGTCATGAGAAAGAGCCGGCAGCATTGCTCATTAACGGCGCAGTCGGTGATTAGGGAGCGAGAGGCTGTTGAGCCTTCACTCTGACTCTTAGTCATACATCTCACCTCGGCCTTCCTTGTACACCTTAGAAGTTGAAGTAATAATGTTACAGGCTTGTAGAGGACAGTTTCTCGTCCATGGTTTGAGCGTAGTTGTAAACTAAAAATTTTCTCAGTGGAGTTTTCATTTTTATTGAAAATTTCATTTAGTCTAAGACTAGGCTTACTCTACGCACTAGAAACTGGCCCAAAATCATCTGATTGAGTAGTCATAACAGCTTGCCTTGGGCGGATTTAAGTTCTGTAGATAAAAATGTCTTGTGTAATATATCAGTGGGGAACTGCCTATAATACAACATCTGTTAGAAATGCTGCCTGGCAACAGTGTTAAAAAATGTACCCATATCAATTTAATCATTTTATAGCTACATCACCCCCTTTTCCCCATCTTAAGAGCTTTGGATGTTATTTCACATAAATACAGTATGCCTCTACACTTAAATCAGTCAAAGCAGCAAGATGACATGACTGGCTTATTTTCTTTATGCTTATTTTTTTATTATTTTTTTTACAATGTATAAATGTGCACCTAAGGAATCTTTTGAAGTGTGCACCAGGATTTTGACAGCTAAATGGGCCATGGGGAACAATTTGCTGAATTCAACAACAACAAAAAAAAGAACAAGTGCACTGAATTAGCATCAAGGACGTCAGTCCCTTTCTTAGCTACCTACCTCGACAGGATTCTGCTCCGTCATGGCTCTGTGCGTTAGCCATTCAGGGGAGCAGGCATTTACGATGATTGCATTACCAGGCACCAACTATCCCCCCCAACCATCGCCCCCGCCCCCACAATGGATGATGGATGCACGTCTGCTCGTCTCTGCACACTCAGGCACACAGCTCAGGCCCACATGTGGACCAAAACCGGCCACGGTCAGCAATATGCTGGTCATGCCCGAGTGTTATTCTTTTTTTTTCATGTTTCTTCAGCTACCTATGCTATGCACAGTGTGTTGAAATGACATGCATATCATCTTCATGCCATTCTCTAGCTACGGCTGTGATGCTGCACTAATTAATGCATTTACGTAGCCCTGTTAGCCTCAGCAACACTGCTGTAGTTGTATAGCAACAGCCAGGGTTCAGGGCAGTCATGCCCTGGGTCTGACTACATATCATGGCCCTGCTTGTGTGACAACAGCTTGCTGTCGGCTGGTCACAAAGAAACGGCCTGTCATGGTCTGGTCACATAGTAATAGCTTGCCTCACCTTCAAACACGCTGCCTTTTATTGTGTACAAATGGAACACAGCTGGTCACATAGAAATGGTCTGTGGCAGACTGGTCACATAGCAACAGTGTGTCAGACTGGTCCTGTAGTAAGCCTGTGATGTGCGGGTCACTTAGCAACAACCTGCAATGGGCTGGTCATATACAGTAGCAACAACCTATGATCAGCTGGTCATACCGTACAGCAAGTTAATGGTTAAAACAATAAAACAACAGCCAGCCTTTACACCTGTATGTCTTACAGTATATGAAACTTGTTGATGCTACATATTTCTCAATACTATAAATCTGCCAGAAACTTGGAACAATCTTGAAACAAATCAGACTTCTAACTTAAAAAAAAAAAAAGCTTTTTCCTAAAGTCTGGTCTGGACCTTATGTATGCTCTTTGGCTTGGCATTTACTAAGAGCGAGAGATGAGAAGGCGGCAGGACACGGTCTCGTCTCGTTATTACGGCATTTTGGGACAAGTTTTTATCGTCAGCGTGGGCGTGCTTAACCGACTCTTGTTACTTTCAATGTCATCTGCTGTTAATTACAGTGGAGAATTAGTGGCGCTCTGTGGCAGGAGGAGCCTCGTCCTTCGGAGGTCAGCGCTCAGAAGCCCCCCGCTTTTTAAAAGGGGGGACACAGGAGAGCACAGGGGGGGATTACATGTCAAGGGCGCGCCCACTTCAACTTAATGAAGCCTTTTGGTTACCAGGAAGCTGGGCTGGGGTGAGTGCCATTTTTTTTGGGAGGGGGTCTGGTACTTGTGTATTAATGAAAAGTATTGCTCTATAGCTCTGTTAAAGGTGATGGAAGTGCAAATGTGTCATTGTTTTTAAGTGAGTTTCAGTACCTATGTATTATTATTATTAGTAGTAGTAGTAGTAGTAGTAGTAGTAATAGTAGTAGTAGTAGCAGTAGTGGTATTAGTATCAGTATTATTATATTGAATGACTATGCCATTTGATGAGACTTTTCTGCCGTTATATTAAAGACTGTTTGTGCGTATGAAGAAGCTAACTGCAGCTGACCTGAGTAAACATACCGTAACAGAGCTTAACACACACACACACACACACACACACACACACACACACACACACTTTCATACGTTTTTACTTTACCATAACTCAGACATAGCAACAACTTGACTTAACTGTGGAAAGTCGACTCAACAAATCATACTTTCAATTGTATGTCTGGGTTTTTTATGTCTGCACAGTCTTTATAAGTTGTCACTCAGAATCCCTCCCTCTCCATCGCTTAATTCAAGCGCACTACTGGTAAAGTTTTGACATCAAATTAGCTCGTAGTTGTAGCGAGGGGGCGTGTAGAGAGAGAGAGAGCAGTGGAGCCACTTGACTAATGGCCTCTGCAGTCATTTTGTCCTTAATGACGGCCTGTCCCCCCCTCCTCCACCCCCACTCACCTTCAAGCACGCTGCCTTTTATTATGTACAGACGGTAAGGCCAGGCTTTCACACGGGCCTGCGGTTTTACTCCATGGCTGTCCATAAACACTGCCTTTTACTCGCCATTATTTCATTATGCCTTTTTTTAACCCCTCTCTGAAATGAAATTCATGGTGTGTGTATGTGTGTGTATGTGCGTGCGTGCGTGTGTGTATGTGCGTGTGTGCGTGCGTGTGTGTGTGTGTGTGCGCGCGTCTGTGTGTGTGTATTTTCTCGTTCACCTGGCAGAAAACATATGCAAACAAAAGAGTATTCATGTACTTATTAATTTTTGAATAACCTAATGAGTGTTATATATAAAACAATTGTATACTTTTATTTACACCTAAAACACTTCCATCCACAATTATGTATGCATTTTGATCATGTGTGATTTGTCACTTTGGTTTATTTCTCAGGTCAGAATTTAAACTCTTTAAAGGGTTTGCTCCACTATATACCTTCATTCAGTCACATCAGCAACATTAAACATTCAGCAAACGCTTTGCATATTTATGTAAAAGGACAATTAAATGTGACACCTCCAAAAACATCTAGAAATCCTTATCGAGTACTGGAGTGCCCTATCTGTTTGGCATCCTAAAGTACTCCTATCATCATAAAGTAAATATTTATTCCTGTCATCCTAAAGAACTCCTATTCATTACAATGATAGAGTGCTTTCTAGTTAAACATGACTGTTCTTATTCTCTACTAGTTTATTATTAATGCAATTGGATTTTACTCCTCTATACTGATTTGACTCCCAATATAGCTGTCAGGACAGATATGCAGAAATGCCATCTCGCTGTGTGTCATGGCTGGTTAGACACAGAGGCAATCAGGTAATTGGCTTATGTGAAAGGCGAAAGGTATTTCCATGCGCACAATGGTCTCTGAACTCCGCTAAAATAAGATGACATGAATAATGCATTGGCAATGGCCCCTGGTGTGTGTGTGTGTGTGTGTGTGTCTGTGTCTGTGTGCGCACAGATTTTCTTTTAGTTAATAATGAAGGCCTACTAGGCTACGTTGCAAAAGAACTGAATTAAAATGTATGATTGTACATACACAATGGAGTCTATAGTCTACATTGAGAAAGTGAGGGTTTTTTCCTTGTTCCTGTGTCAGTCTGGGCTTTGTGAAACACTCTGTGTATTTGTGCTGTATGTATTGTGAAACCATATACAATAAAATGGAATAAAATAGAATTAAATTAAATGTCAAATATCTGTATCCAAAAATTTAACTTTTTGGTTCACTTTCAGAGAATCTGGATTGCGAAAATAATAAAGGGAGAGAGAGAGAGAGAGAGAGAGAGAGAGAGAGAGAGAGAGAGAGAGAGAGAGAGAGAGAGAGAGAGAGAGAGAGAGAGAGAGAGAGAGAGAGAGAGAGAGATAAAGAGAAGCAAAGAGGCCAAAAATCATCCGTTTGATTTGCAGGGGGTTAGGGGTAGGAGACACAGTGTGCCATCCTGCATGTTGGTCCATAAAGCAGTTTGGTTGTAAGCATCTGCTAAACGAGATTGTGTGTACACACACACACACACACACACACGTGCACACACACACACACACGCACGCACACACACACACACACACACAGACACACAGACAAGTCAGGCAAACCACCAGGGTATCACTACCCTTCTGCTGCATGTCGGGCTGTAAGCGCGGAGCCTGTTTTATTCACCTCCAATTACGAGGTGGCTGCCGACGTTAAAATATTCCACGGCACATTCCGAGCGGATCTGTTTTGTGGGACGTATTCAGGAGCGGCGGCACGGTGGTTGTCTCTCGCGAGCATTTTTACCTCCTTCTGAAGTCTGCCTGCCAAGCCGTCGTGTTCCGAGATCTTCAAATGCTGAACATTTCTCTCTACCCCTCTCTACACACACACACACACACACACACACACACACACACACACACACACACACACACACACACAGTGCCCAATCTGCAATTCAAATTCGAAGAATGTTACGAGTGGCACAGATGGTAAAACATCATTGTGAGTGTGTGTGTGTGTGTGTGTGTTTGTGTGTGTGTGTGTGTTCATGTGTGTGTGTTTTCCTCCAGGCCCATCAGCAAAGCATTTGTGTTTCCCCATCTCACTATTGCCTCTCCCCCCTCCTGCCAACTCCCCAACCTCCCCCTCCCCCCCAAACAAATCATTTCAAAATATTTACAAATTCCAAGCTGTCTCCCAAGCAGACATTTGCACATTCATTGAAGCCTAAACGTAATGAGGGCAATAAAACAGAGATTTCATTACTCCGTTCTCATTTGAGGTACAATCAGCTGTGACACACAATGGAGACTTAAGAGCTGGAAGAGACAGTGTGATGTGCAATATGAACCATGTTCAGTGGGTGGTGATGTTGGAGGTTGATGGCTGGTGTTTTTTTGGGGGGGAGGGGGGAGTGGGGCAGAGGTGTTTTCATAATCAGCAAACAGAGACTAGCATTCAAGGAGAGTTTGTTTTCTTTGAACTTTTACATTTCAGTGTCTCTGTTCAGGCTTTACAAATTGTTCAGACCGAATGGTAACCTTTAGTACCAAGAATTACATCTTCAGATAGACTCTCTCTCTCTCTCTCTCTCTCTCTCTCTCTCTCTCTCTCTCTCTCTCTCTCTCTCTCTCTCTCTCTCTCTCTCTCTGTCTGAAAACATTTGTAAACATTCACCTTTGTTTGCCATTTTCAATTCACCCTCAAAGGTTGTTGCAGTGTGGGCGTGGGTCAAAGTCTGTAGCTGTTTTTGAAATCTCTGTAGGTGCTTCTTTCTGTTTTATGTCTTAAACAGCGTTTTTGTAGAGATCGCCATGTTTCATCCATGACCTGTTTGCTCACACTCGATTCTGGGGGGTATTCCAGAAAGCTGCTTTAGTAACTTACCGTAGTATGTTAGTTCAGAGCAAGTGGTAAAGTCTCTAATATAAGAGCCCTCTGCATGTGTTTTGATAGAAAAATGAAGCCATAAGACTCTTTTATTAGTATGTTTACTTCTTACTCTGAGTTAATTCTTATTACCTTAACCTTTTTTTTTCTTTTTTCTCTCAGTTCAGTGAATGTTGTATTATGCAGATGTGTGCAATAGGTTTGATCTGTTTTTGCAATGTGTATTATGTGTATGCTACTGGACACCTTAATTTCCTTCAGGATGAATAAAGTTACTCTACTCTACTACTCTACTCTAATTTACCTGGGTTAGTGACTACACCAAAGATGGTAGGTATCCCAAAGTTCGTCACGACGAGGCACTTCCTGGAACCGTGATCGAAAGGGGTCTGTAGAAAGGGGGATTAGTGGCAACCCTCACATGAGGACCAACCATGAGGCCATGAGGTGCAGAAATGTCAGTCATACGTTAACGACAAGCCCTGCATGCAGGCTGGAACTGATCCCCACTTTGCTCCCGTAGACTTGAACAACCATTAAGCATCTTGCTCTACCTATCTACCATCTTCGACTAAACCAGCCTCTTGAAACACCCCCAAGATAAGGCCTAATAGGCTACCT
>CM050200.1:5550709-5553209 GCA_027475355.1 Coilia nasus
TGTGTGGTGATTGGTGGTTAGCATTGTTGCTGCATGGTGATTGGTGGTGTGCATTCTTGCTGTGTGGTGATTGGTGGTTAGCATTGTTGCTACATGGTGGTTAATAGTTAGAAATATTGCTGCATAGTGGTTGTGGATTGGCAATGTTGCTGGACAGTGACTGGTGGTTAGCATTGTTGCTACATAGTGACTGGTGATAAGCATTGTTGCTACACTGTGATTGGCGGTTAGTATTGTTGCTGCATGGTGATTGGTGGTGTGCATTCTTGCTGTGTGGTGATTGGTGGTTAGCATTGTTGCTGCGTGGTGATTGGTGGTTAGCATTGTTGCTTTATGGCGGTTAATAGTTAGAAATATTGCTGCATAGTGGTTGGGGATTGGCAATGTTGCTGCACAGTGACTGGTGATTAGCATTGTTGCTACATAGTGACTGGTGATTAGCATTGTTGCTACACTGTGATTGGCGGTTAGTATTGTTGCTGCATAGTGATCTGTGGTTAGCATTGCTGCAGAACGGTGATCCATGGTTAGCATTGTTGCAGCATGGTGGTTAGCAGTTACATTAGCATCATCACTGCTAAGTGTGTCATTGAAGTGTATCTGCTAAATACCTATGAACATATATTATATATAGTATATTACAGTACATAGCGCTGTACAGCACAGCAATAATAAGAAAAATGCATAGCCTAAAACCTGCTTTTTTTACTTAAACACAACACAGTTTATGTTTTTTTCTGATAGTAAGGCTGTTATTTTCTTTGAAATTCAGCAAAATAGGCATGATATGGATGTACTGTACCTGAAATTTAAATATATATTTGACGCCTATAAGAACATCAAGAAAAAAAAAAAGAACATGCACAGGCTACACATTTGTTTTGCACGAGGACAATGGTTGTCAATGTGTGTTTAAATGAAAAATAATATCACAGTGAAGGACATTATTAGGGCATTGTGACATTAGCTTCGTAATGATGATGCATCACTTGCTAGAGAACCTGCGAAATAGCAATTAGAAAATATTTGACCCATTTTCTGAGAGCGATGGATAGTCAGCTCTTGTTCTTTAGCATTTTTTTCTCCTAATGACTCTGACTCACACTAATAAATGATAGAAATGAAGCGATGCTGAACAACAACAACACCAGCAAAAAAGTCTGCTTCCAAAACATTAGAGGTGAGAAAAAAACAGCTATGTTAACTGATCATTTCTATCATTTCAAATTCGAGTTTCAAATGCATCTGCATCTGACCTCTCCGCATTCATGGGGTAAAGATTAAAAGAAAAAAGAAAAAAAAAACTAAATCAGCAACTCCTTCATAAATCAAAGACATCTGAGCTGAAGTGGTTTCCATCTTGCAAAACAAAATGATGACAAGATCTTGTAATCAACATGGGAGGGCACCACAGGCAAGCAGACGTGTTATAAGAGCACTACAGGTTACGACTGCACTCAGCTTGGCAGTAATCATACACAAGGCATGCCTCACTCTGCACACACTCTTCAATCATGCTGTCTATTAGTCCTTGGGACTCTCAATGTTGGTGTCAGTCACTCAGCCATTACATGGCTGTTAGCATGCTAAACAGGTGCTTTTTTGATAGGGCAGTGAAATATGCTCCGTTCCACTCCGTTGATGATCGCCAAAAGTTGACTCGCCCATAAAAATGTCCTGTGGCGTACCCAGTAAGGCTGAGTGTGTGTCTACTTAACAGGCAAAAACTGCTTCGCTGACCTTGAATATATCCACCATGGCTGGAAGATTCACGCCTGAAATCTGCCTTCAATCATGTGTGCACGGATTTGTATAAAAGATTTGTTTGTCATTGTTGCGAACCGAAAAGTAACACCACCACAAGTTGACAATGTCAGTATATCTTTGATGTGAAGATAAAACCTATGTGATTATGCCTTCCAGTCTGCCTGAAGGTCCAGGCTTTATCTCCTCAAGATCCTTTTGTTTACATTTTGATGAGTTCACATGATTTATGATGTTTACGTTTCCTTTTTGTCTCAGTTCTCTGGTGATTTATTTGTGTTCTGGCGGCAACAATATAAAACGACATTATTCATGGGCTACACACACTGAAGCATGAAAGTGGGCGATGTAAACAAAGTTGTTTTTTTGTCTCTTTCTCTCTTCTTTGCTATTGTCTGCCAGAGTATGACTCCTGTTGTTGCCTTGCAACGGAAATATGACGCATATAAACTTACTGGAAGGTAAGGCCGCGAGAGGAACCAAACTCCTGAATGGAAATATGACACATATAAACTTACTGGAAGGTAAGGCCACAAGAGGAACGAAACTGCTAAACGACTGACTTGGGATTTGAGGTGTGGGAATCTGGCCCATATTCCAATTACATAGAATAGAAGAGAACAGAACAGAATAGAATAGGTTAAAATAGAATAGAATAGAATAATAGAATAGAATAGAATAGAATAGAATAGAGAATAGGGGAGGTCCTTTGGGAGGTCCTTTCCAGGAAATTGGG
>CM050200.1:5563209-5565709 GCA_027475355.1 Coilia nasus
GACTGTATAAGTGCTCGCATGTGGCTTGTTTTTTTTTCCCTCATCTGAGTTCCAAGGCTTCCCACACCCAGTCATAGCAAAGTGCATAAGAGAGAGAAAGCAAATGTTAAAATTAGCATATTGATGGATGCTACAAAAACCCAGGCCCTTTCCTTTCATCACCAAAGCCCGTCATGCATAATAACACTAACACTAATCATGGGGCTGATGACTTGAGAAGGCCTATTTGCATACTTTCCATACACTGGCATTTTCCGGCCTATTTAGAAGCGACGCGAAAGGTATGGCCTCTGTGGGACTCGTGATGAGTGTGTGTTGGTGTGTGTGTGTGTGTCACCTGAAATGTCACCTTAAGAAAGCGAAGCAAGCACTGCAAGTGAAATATGACTTAGAGATGGTACTTTATGCAGTAACTAACCCCCCCCCCCCCACACACACACACCAACACACACACACCAACACACACACACACACATTTATACACATCAATTCTCTCTACCCAAAAGGATTTGCCTGAGGTGAGAGATGTTCTCCCTTCTCCCAGCCAGTCATTTAACTGAGGGCTGTGACACACACACATACACACACACACACACACACACACACACACACACACACACACACACACACACACACACACACACTGGAGAAGCTGTCTCCCCGAGACGAAGGAAGCGGGAACCAGGGGTATTTTTGGGGTGTCGTTGCTGCATATTCTTACACAGCCCTCAACATGAATTTGTTTCCCAACGAGTGGCAGGATTATCTTTCATGAAAAAGCGGGAGGAAAAGAGAGAGAGAGAGAGAGAGAGAGAGAGAGAGAGAGAGAGAGAGAGAGAGAGAGAGAGAAGAGAGAAGAGAAAAACAGAGGGAAATAAAAACCCAGAGACTGGGTAACATCTGTCACATCCAGCTATTTGGAGCGCGGAGCAGCATTATGCTGCTGCCTGCATCATCAGTCTGCTTTTGTTCAGGTGGCACAGTTTGGCTGTCAGGGTTTCTATATTCCTACACTTCCTCCTGACTGACACGGAACAGGGGCCTGCCAGGTTCACGTACCCAAAACCCAGATCAGGTGTGATCCGCACTCCGAGAGGCAACTAGTTATTGTGATCTTTCCGCTGTATTACAGTGGATGTCGCTTAAGTCTGAGATTTCGCACTTTTTCACACATACCTCTCCTCCCAAGTCTCTTTCTCTCTCTCTCTCTGGAGACATTTTTTTTTTCTTGGTGCTGGTGTCTCTTGGTATTCCCAACACTCAAGATTTGGGAAAAAAAATGGCTCGGAGTGAAAGAAGTTTCTAGGACAGGTAACAAACGGTTCCTAATTCTTCATAATGGTTTTCACTGTGTTCACTAGGGATAACATTTTTGATATTTTGGGGCTATGGATGAATGATAATGAGTTCAAACCTCATGTTGGCAGCATAACCAAGCCAGTAGGATGATTTTTGAGCAAGACACATTTGGCATTTTGCCACTGAAATAGGCTAGCTTGTTATGGCAGAGTAAGCTGGCCATAGACATGCATTGAGACAAATGACAGTTTTTTAAACCGCTCAAAAAAAAAGTCTCAAAATGACATTTCCCTTCTGGAGTACTTCAGACAAACCAAAGTGTTGGTAAGAAATGTACAGACAGAGTCAGTATATTGCCTGAAGTTGTCTTCCTGTCAACCAATCCTCAGGAAATGTCTGCACAAGCTGACTGCCAAATGCCAGTGCCAAACAACAGTGCATGGTGTCACATTCAGCAGTTGACCCGAACAGACTTTTTCCCAAGATGTTAGACAACTTTAAAACACAAAGTTTTATCTCTGTTTAACTATTAGCTCCGGTCAGTTTGCACTCTTAAACTCTTCATAATTTGTAAAAAAAAAAAGACAAAAAGAAAAAAAACTAAACTGCTGTTCTCAAAATGGAAGTTTGGAAGAAGCGTGACAAACTGTGTTACTTCTTCGTTCTCATTCAAACAGATATATATTCACTCATCACCATCATAAAAGGAAAAAACTTACATGCTGTCTAAAAACAGCATCAATGCACATTACGTAATCTATGTAAATTATGCTGTGAACTTTACCGTAATTGATAGCAGGCATACTGGTTTGTATAAAACAAGAAATAAGCCTGGAAGGGCTCAAAACATCACTGAAATAAAAAAAAAGAAATCAATGGGAGCTTTACGGTGTGCAAATCTTTATTTTTATTTTTATTTTTATAAAACAAGAGCCAGTGTGTCTCTGGGAGAAGAGCTGTGCTCTTGCTGTGGGTGACTGCAATCTCTCTCAACGCTGCTGACTCACGAGAGGTCGGCCCTGTTTTCCGCCAAACAAACGCTGTTCCGGAATGAGCGCGAGGGCTCTGTGGGCGCGCCGACACACGGGTGCTCGGGAGCCTGCTCACTTTACAGGTATCCATAGCAACACCTTGTCACTGCCGACAAATTCGGCTTTTGTGCTGCCTGTGTCACTGCGAAGAGCAGAGAAGCTCTCTCTCT
>CM050200.1:5575709-5578209 GCA_027475355.1 Coilia nasus
TAAAATAAAAGTGTGACTTGTATGACCTGTATGAATGTGTTTACTGTGTGTGTGTGTGTGTGTGTGTGTGTGTGTGTGTGTGTGTGTGCGTGCGTGTGTGTGTAATGAACACTGGGCTGATAGCAAGTATTAGTAAACTTTCGAAAAACCTCAACAGAGCCTACTGCCCATGTAGCAATCATAGGTTATCTTCAATCTGTTATAAGGACATCGACGCCATGACTGCATCATACGAATGAAAAACTACAGTGATGTTTAGCTACGCTTGCTTATAGGGTAGTGCAGCGACCTTAAAGTAGACAGGGTACAAGGTTAAGTACACTTTATGCTGATTGGGGTCATCATGAAAAGCACATGCCTCAAATATACCTGCGACAGGCTGCCTATCAAAGCCAGCGTTACTTACGCGTATTACAAACAGCGGCAGGGTCACGACCTTCGGCCAGGATCTCAAGGTAAACATGTGAATATAAAGTTTTGTGAGAGCTTCCGTACGTTGCAGTATAACTCCACTGTGATGCTACGATAATTATAGGGATCAACATTAGCATGACATTGTAGTGCTGGGGTTCGCTGGGTCAGGAGGAGGGGGGGGGGGGGGTCAAAGGTCAGTGAAGGTCATTGGCATTCATTCTGCCAAAGCACCACACCGTCATTTACTTTGGAGTCAGGGTCAAGTCATCCTATTCTCAGCAAGTGGATTTTTCCATAAGATTACAGTCCCTGAGATTACAAATTTAGGTAGATAGAATGTTGGACTAAAATGCATGGATAGTAATGCAATGATAGATGAAATGCATTGGAACAAGTCCCACCGCCTTATGCTATACATGCCAGGGTGGGGGATTTCAATAATAAAATCACCTCGAATACAAACCCACACATGCATGCTCTTAAATGAATCTGATCTCAGCGCCCCTTAGTAAACAGCATTTACAAGAAGGACTAGAAAAAGCTCAGATATCATCTTGCCGGAGAACCAACCTCAGGGGTCATGTGCGTGTCATCTGTTAGCGATGGTGCTGTTGCCCAGATACCAAACCCTAATGGGAAATGGAGCTAGGTCATTTTCAGGAATCTCTCTTTCAGATAATGGAGAAGTTAAATGGTGGGATGGGGGGGGGGGGGGGGGGGGGGGGTTGAATTACCACAGCATTGAGGCACACAGACTTTAATCTTGCAGATGCATACTGTCTTTGTGAAGGACTGTTTGCACACAAGGGATCGACACAGAGGGTCCTCTTAGGGTTAAAGGCTGTGAGTCTATGAGGCACCATGCAGGCATGTGCTAAACAGTGATGTTATGAAGACTAAAGGTGCTTTATGTAGAACTATGTCCAAAACTGATACTGCAACCAAATATCAAATATGGTAATGATCCTCGTATACAGAATTCGCAGGCTGTAAATTAAGTTTTAATATAATTGTCAACATTCTGCCTGGCACTATTGATGTCATAGCATGTACATGCCTACACTTTAATCAGTTAATGTAAGACAGCAGCGAGTATACAGAACTATAGATAACACTTTCTATGAAGCTTGCATTCATAAGAGTACATGAGTCTGTTCAAATGAAATTATGTAATATATGGATCATGATGGGCATTAATAATTCAGCATGATGAGTGCTCTCTGATCATCGTTTCACGTTCCAGTTGATCTCAAGGGCGGACCTGTTTGCTGTTGCCCTGTGTGATGTAAGACAGACATTGTGTGTGTGCTGATGAGCCCAGAAGCGTTGATGACATGGTGTGTGTGTGTGTATTGTGTGTGTGTGTGCAGTATGTGTGTGAGTGTGTGTGTGTGTGTGTGCATGTGTGTGTGTGTGCGCATGTGTGTGTATGCATGTGTGTGTGTGTGTGTGTGTGTGTGTGTGTGTGTGTGTGTGAAGAAGGGGTGTATGTAGCAGTAGTGGTGGTCCCCTGAGAAATATCAAAAGCTTTAGGGGGCTCTCAGCTTCACAAGTGTGATCTTGTTACATGAGGAAATATGACACAGCAAACATTGACGGTAAAAACGAAAAAGAAAAAACAATGTAAGAAAACACTTAACATCTTTTCCACCATCTTAGTGTATTGCTTTCATGCAAGCATGATGCCACCAGTGGTAATCCAAAGCATTTCAATGATTATTGTCTTGGGTTTCCTCAGCCCACTGACAGTGACTTAGTCTCTCTCCTGGACTAATGGTGCACTATTCTGTTGGCAAATGGACCAGTCATGTAGCCTGGTAAAGCAGTCCCTCGTACTTCATTTCATTTTCTACAGAGGGTCTGGGCCAGACACCGTCAGAAACGATTCCTTCCTGAAGGTGTGGACTCTGCTGAAGTTTAAAACAAGTGGCTCTGCCTTTACCCAATCGCTAACGCTTGGTCGCCATGTATGCAATTAGCCTACCTACACACTACAATTCAAATGTAGCACACAAGACCAACGTCATGGCTAACGAACACACCCTCTGTTCGCTGATTGGATCGGTCTTGCTGGGGCCGACTAAAT
>CM050200.1:5588209-5590709 GCA_027475355.1 Coilia nasus
GTAAATTAGAGAAATATTAAGGATGATCCAAAGTTTATGTAGGGATTAAATTTACCCATCTAATTTGCATATTATGACGTCACATGGCGGCGGCCATCTTGGATTATAGAATTTTTATAAATTGTCACGTTTGAAAGATAAAATGCAGTACTCCCTCCCCAAAAAAAGTGTGTATGTACCTTGTGTATGCTATATTGCACAATACTGAATGCTCAGATGAATAGTAAATAGCAACCAAACAGTGTAAATCTTTACTAATAAATGGCAGAACCAAACCGAATGCATGTAGCAGTAGGCTGACCTTTTGCTGTAGAGATTTTCCATTTATTACAGAGGCACTCAGATTCCATATATGGGGCATTTATCTGTTATTCTATATATATATATATCATAAGACTTGTTTAGTTTAAAATCTCATGAGTGAGATGACAAGATGAGACGAGAGGCAATGTTAGTAGTTTTTTTTTTTTTTTTTAGGTTTGTTTGTTTTTTTGGTTGGGCTTTTTTTTGAGCTGACAAAGGCTAAAAACTGATGGGCAAAGCAATTTGTCTCATTTGTAACATTTGAAAGATTTGTAAGAACATTCCAGAAATCATCAGAGAAAGAGTGATAGACAATCTAGGGGCGAATTGGCATTGGAGATATCCAATTGGCTGATCAAAGGGCGTGAGACAATTTTGATACCCCTCCTCATTGATCAACTCAAAGCAGGTGCGACAATACACCGGCATTCCCATCATCTTGCCTAGATAAACTAACGAGCATATTAGCTCCTCTGCCCCGTGCCACACCGCCTCTGTTCCTGCTGCGAGCAGCACGCGCAGATCTGCTGCGCACTTGTGCCGAGTGGAGAGAATTTTCATGGGTAGGACTCTCACTGCGTCTCCTCACCCTGCTTCTACGTTGTCCCCTAGCTCTCATAGAAACACTTTGACCTCGTCTAACATACCCAGTGGCATTAGACAAAGTCTCCACCACGTTACTGTCTCCGCGATTAGGGAAAGGCACAGTCGGAAAACAAATGAGCTACATGGCTAGCGCAGTAAAAACACTGGACCCCGACTTCACTTCCAGCCTCGTTCCCCACACTACTAACACGCCTGCTTACTCCCTGATAAACATTCCCACCCCATAAAACACTGTTCCCATCGCTGACATTGAGCAAATGAGTATCTACTTTGGCCAAATGATCCAAAGATTGTGCTTGGTGTAGGGCTAAATAATCACTTTGTCCAGCTGCATCACTGCAAGGCAGGGACGCATCTGAAGCGTCGTCGCTAAACGCATCACCGTCATCTTCTGGAGGCAGATATTCGCCTTCAGAATAAGGGTCTGCGAATAGAAGACCCAACACTTCATTGCAGATAAACTTCTTTGATGCCATTAGACGAAAAACGAAGGCAAACACTCGCTGACGTTGACAATATCGCACTAATTATATGGCTTGCACGCAAACTAGCTTCGCTTTTGCTCACACTGATTCAACATGCTCTAGCTCGACAATTTTGTATAGAAACATAACGTAATTATGAGTAAGGGACGTAGTATGACATGTCTACCACCTAGTGGAAGGGAGTTCAAATCAAATTTGACACCCTATTTGACAAAATCGACCGTTTTATTCAGTGCGGCATCTTGTCGACTTAAGTCGACAGTGGAGCCTAGAGGGTTAAATGTTTTTTGTTGGACTTGTGAGGTGAACATGAGAGTGGCTGGTGTTGGTCATTCAATATTGATATTCGAAAACCGAATCAGTGCGATCAAAGGCGAAATGACCACAACAACAGCATTCTCGCAAAGCCCCATCGACTTGGCTACCAGCGGGGCTAACTGATAAATCAAACTTTTACCGAAGCCGGTCGGTAGCATTGCGAAAACGTTCTCGCAACAAATGCTTCAAGGGCTGCCCTTTGCTCTATTCTCAGAGAGAACTTCCCTTTGAATTTGTCCAAAACAGCAGCTAGAGCTGCACTTAAATCTTACGGTTGCTCCACGTTCGCCATGTAGACAGTGACTGAGATAGATTTTCGGTCGCTAAACTACCGCGTCATTGCCTTTTGAAATGCTCGATTTTCATTGGTCCCCTATCCGAGGGCCGAGCAGAAATGGTTTAGATAGGCAGCTTGGCCAGACTGACTTGCTCGCGAAATGCAAATGCCCCCAGCCAGGCTATGAATATTTACCACCATCCATCAATTCCAAATATTTCTATTGGCTTGGAATTGTACATTTGTATATGCATGAACTGAGGTCGATGCTTCATATTTGTGCACCATCTTGAAATATGTCAGCAGGTTAGGGACATACAGGATTCGTGTCGTAGATGACATGTTGGCTTTTTGAAGAGCAAAGGCTACCGTTGCTGTAATACGTACAAGAGCTGCTAGATAGGAGAAATTCCTACACATCTACACACCTTTAAAGTTGCAATATGTGGGACATGACGTGTGTGTAACTCATTAAGAGTTTTCATATAGTGAATGTGACTTTAGTGTTGTT
>CM050200.1:5603209-5605709 GCA_027475355.1 Coilia nasus
AGAGAGAGAAGGGGACAGAGAGAAAGAGAGAAAGAGAGAGAGAGAGAGAGAAGCCATGTCTTCTTGGAAGAGGGCATTGATTAAAATGCAGGCGGGGTGTAACCTTCAAACGTTTGAGCCTCGCTTGCTTCCACTGGAAATGGAAAATTCAATCAGACACCGAACACTGACACATGACAAGACACAGCCCAATATAGATGATTTATCTACTTAGACAAATGAAATCAGTGTCAGCGTGGACTGAAACCAAAAAAAGAACAAAACCCCCAAAAAAAGGAAGAAACTTACTGGCGCTTGGCCAAAGGAAGGAAGGAAGGGAAGGACAAATCTCGTTTGTATCGACTCAGGTTTTGACTCAAACTTTTTCTTTGATGACCTGGGGCTTCTGGCAGGAAGGATGCCATGAGGTAAGCAAGGGTGGGGAGGGCGGAGGTCTGACTGCACCCCGTGTGCACCTGTGCCCCACCTGACGTTGACGCTGCAGTGCCAGGAGTCAGCACTATGGCCAGGCCCTGACCCTGACCCTGACCCCGACCCCAGTGCGCTTTGAGAATATTTATACTCAAAAACAAGTTAAGCAAACAAGTTAAAAAGTTGGGAGGAAGGACGAGAGGAAGGAAAAAAGAAGAAAGAAAGAAAGAAAGAAAGAAAGAAAGAAAGAAAGAAAGAAAGAAAGAAAGAAAGAATAAATGAATCAACAAATCAATGAATGCCCAATGAGTCAATGAGTCAATGAGTCAATGAATGAATCTTTTCCTAATCTCAGACTTTGCTTAATCTCAAAAAAAAAAAAAAAAAACTCACATCTTGGGTGGCTAACTAATTACACTTAATTATCTCTGAGAAGTCCTCTTAGGCAAAATGCATTTTACACAATGGGGAAATTCATGCCTTGTCCACAAACACCAAAGTTGTCTTGAAAGAAAAACAAAAGTAGGTACTTTTGTGATGTCTGAAATATTCAGGTCAAACTGAGCATGATTTCTGACCTTGCTGAGATATCTCTTTTAAAGCAGCACTAAGTACTTTTCGTCTTCAGTTGCCCTACTACAGGTTGGAAGCGGAATTGTCTCTCTTAGAGAACTACAGAGAGACGGCCCGCTCCTCCAAACGTACTTAGTGCAGTTGTAGCCCATGGAGGGTGGCAAAGAGAATTCAGAAGTGCCTTTTACCCAGTCACAAGTTGATGAACCACTGAAACGATTCTTATTTTAAGGTTGAAAAAACTACTCAGAGTTGCTTTAAAACCACAGCAAACATTTGATCTGAATAGAAACCATAAATAGCAGGCGTCTCACAAACCTAAATCTGTATTTGTCTAGATAAGACTGAGGGGGAGATATAATTTTAGATGTTCTTTCTTTCTTTCTTTCTTTCTTCCAAATGGCCAATGCTTTTACAAAACCACCAGAACCCGGAGCTGCTGGAACTGCTACTCTGCAAGGGTGTATTTAAAGGCAAAAAAACACTCATTAGAAGATGAATACACTTCTGTGAACCAGCTTCTGGATAACCAGTTTGTTGTCCTCTGCAATTACCCACACAATAAATTCTGGCGATGGCCTTTTAGATGGTCATTTCAATGAGCTGTGCCCCGGTGGTCCATTGTGGCCCAGAATGATAACTATGACGAATGCACTTAGTTGTCCTCTGTAATCACCTGCACCAGCGATCCATAGTAATTATCTGTTTAAAGAAAGAGAAACGGCGAGACCCACATTAGAAGAAGCCTGTGATTTATAGACCTCTCTCCGTTCTGGGTTTTCAGTCGGACTCACTGTGTATGCGTGAGGGAGAGAGAGAGAGAGAACGAAAGAGAGAAAGAGAGAGAAAGAGAGAGACAGAGACAGAGACAGAGACAGAGAAAATGGGAATCAGACAGCGAGAGACGGAGAGTGAGAGACAGAAAAAAAGAGAAATAGAGAAACAGATAGAGGGGGCAGGAGAAAAAAAAAAAACGAGACAGAGTGGAGGAGAAGAGAGCTCCAAGGGAGGTGAATAACATTGTGCTTAAATTTTTAAACGGCCCACTAATTCTCTGAATGCGCGCCGGCTTCTCTGCAGGCAGCATGGGCTCCTGGTGTGGCGGTGCCTTTTGCAAAATGCACACAAAGGAACAGGCAGACTTTTATGGATACATATATTCTACGTCTACAAAATTATACTTGTGTGTAGAGGGGCGACTGCATCGTGCAGCATATTCAACCGAATACTTGTAAGGATACATATCTTCTATATTTCCTAAGTATTCTTATGTGTAGGCGGCCAACTGCATTGTGCAAACATAATTCACTTAACGCTTGTATGGATGCGTATCTTGCATATTTGCAAATTATACTTGTGTGTAGAGGGTCAACTGCATTGTGCAGTGTACTGTATTCACTGAATGCATGTGGCCGTGTACATGGGGCTGAACAGCTTGTTGTCTTGCTTTTCATAAACTCTGCATGAATGGCCTTTGCACACTGCACATGAAGTGCCCCGGCAGACTGACTCGTAA
>CM050200.1:5610709-5638209 GCA_027475355.1 Coilia nasus
CAGGTAATAGATAATATCACTGTCATGCCGTCCCTCAATACTCTCTCTGCTCAATGCCCATTCCATATTAATAGGTTCCTTTACTTAGGATTAATAATTCCAATGAAGCCAGCAGCCTGGGGTGGAACGCTAAATGTTAATGCTAACATACACACTGGGATACCCAGAGTTGTGCTCTGTGCCATTCATCACAGTTCGTTTCGGCTTTATAGCTGTATATAGCAACGGCGCTAGTTATTTATGCCATCAATCTGGCATTATGCGTGCATGTAAATGCTCCACGCAGTCTGCTGGAGTCCAGTTAAGGACTATAAAGAGCGAAACTAAGACCCAGATCAGCAATTAGCTGTCTGAAAGTGAAATGGACACTGTATGTTTCAAATGTCAACGACTGGCGGAGTACGAAACACCCGCTGTGGCACCAGTTAGCTGAAGGTCACCGTCGGAAAACAAAGACGAACTATAATCCCAGAAAATACCCCAAACATCTTTTATCAATAGCAACGCTGTCACAAGGGACACACCAGGGAACGACGCAAAAAGACGACACACATTCCATGACAAAGAAGAGAGAAAGAGAGAGAGAGAGAGAGAGAGAGAGAGAGAGAGGAATGGAGAGGACATTCTATTCTAGAAGTTTCTATTCCAGAACAGCGTGGCCTCTAAGAGACAGCATCACAATGTGTCACCCGAAGAGACACCTATTTGTGTCAGGGGCCTGACTTTCCACGCGCCCTTGTACACAGAGGACGGCAAACACAGCTTTTTATATAAGGGCCAAGCCTATCCATCTACACTCTGTGCTATAACTGTGTTCCTTCTTCAAGGAGCCCAAGGTAGAGAAGATCAGAGACTGACAGGTTTGTCTTTGTGCTTCAAAGTGCCTTTGGTGCTTTCAAAGAAGGATCTCCAGCTGGTTCTAAAGGACTGCCTTGGGTCTGACAGTTTAGAGAACTGGGTGGGGTGGGTGGGGGTGCTACCTTTTACCACCTTTTACATTGTACAATATATTAATTAAATTAAGATGTCGGTACCCCGCAACCCTGCTATTCTTGTCTCTTTGGGGTCTGGGTCTTGGGTCATGGGATACCGTACCTCCCAGTAACTCCTGTAATCCGAACTATGCTCCCACTGTTGGTTGCATCATGTAGTTAGCTAAAGCATGTTGCATGCTAACATTCAGAAACAAACGCGTACACCTGGACTTGTTTACTTACTCATCTCATTTTGGCAACATGATTTCTGCTGCTTCCTTATGCTGTGTCATGGCCACAGATGCTCAAGAAGAGAAAGGAGAGGAAGACAGGAGAGGATGAATGACTAAAAGATTTGAGCCAAGTCTGTACTACAATTAGCAACTATGTGACTTCAGATTGACCCATTACAAAGCAGGTGTATCCTTGTACAGGTATATTTGGCTATGATTACGTGGCAATTATGTTGATAGCACAAACCTATGTGGACACCTGTATCTATGTCTGTAGTGTTCTGAGACAATGTCTATGGTTGAACCTGCACTTTAAACGCCAATACACTGCTTTACTTTGAAATGTTTTTTTTTTTTCCAGAAAGGCCTAGGTGGGTGGTGTTTACCTCCTTAGCGACAGCCCACCATGTCTCCAGTCACCTGCTGCGTCTCTCTCTCTCTCTCTCTCTCTTTCTCTCTCGTCCTCTCTTCCGCGTTAAACCCTGTTCCTTTGTTCTTTCCTCGGCAGTCCTCAGTCAAGATCGGCAGACTCACACTGCCCTCTACTGGCGGGCCTGGGAGGGACTGGCAGTGCCTGTACACAAACTGAAAGGGGTGGGAAAGTAACAGCCAATGAGAGAGGGTTACTGACCCCCGACCCATCCCCAATTCTATGAAAGTGGAACACTTAAAATGGAATTTAAATTCTAATCTTAAATTCAACAGGCAGAAAGCCACTAAACACTGAGATTCTTGTCAAGGCGCAACTACATGGTGGACATTTTACCTCCATGCGAGGCCTACATAGTTGGAATTACAGGGGATACTGAGGTGTACGGTACCCCCCGATCAAGACCAAGCACCCCCCCAAAGACACAACAATAGCAGGGTTGGGGGATACGGACATGTTAATGTAAATAATGTAAAACGTAAAAGGTAGTACCCCCCAATTATGGAGGGGTAACTCAGACTCTGTAGGCGTACGTGTAAAAACATAATATTATGTCACACCAAAGCGAGGCACACATGCTGATTAGCAAATGTAACATCATGAATACAAAAACAGATTAACTTCACCATAGACTCATTACATTCATGTGGAGGTTTACTCTTTAAAAGTGAGCACTGAATTAGGGGCCATGGTATGTAAGTGGTGCCTTCATGTGCGCACTCAGAAAATTAAAAAGAGAAGAGAAGAGAAGAGAAGAGAAGAGAAGAGAAGAGAAGAGAAGAGAAGAGAAGAGAAGAGAAGAGAAGAGAAGAGAAGAGAAGAGAAGAGAAGAGAAGAGAAGAGAAGAGAAGAGAAGAAAGCAAAAAAGAGAAAGGTTACAGCAGGTTAGTTTCTGGCATTCTGTGGGAGGAGCAGCTCCTTGCTGTTAGAGAAATGAGGCTCCATCTGTGACAGAAGCGGGCTTTTACACTCCTTTGGCTTGACGCATGTTTTTAAAAATCTTTCCCAGCTTAACTACTCAGCAAAGCAAAGTCAGCAAGGAAAAAAGAAAAAAGGGAAAACGTGCCTGCTTTGCATTACTCTGCACCGCACGGTAGCAGCAAGCACACACACACACACACACACACACACACACACACACACACACACACACACACACACACACACACACACACACACACACACACACACACACACACACTACGCTTACACTTACTCTGAATTCATTCAGCCAGTGACATTTGGGAGCAGAGCGGCACTGTGTCCGTGTGTGTGTGTACGTGTGTGTGTGTGACTGAGGGACTGTGGGCGCAGTTCAGGGTGCTGCTGACTTTGGTGTGAAAATGAAATGCTGCATTTCAAACGGAAATCCCACATGATGCACGCGGCAGCACACAGAGAGGAAAGGCTGGCTAGTGCTACACTGTGGTAGGGTCGTGTGTGTGTGTGTGAGTGTGTGTGTGTGTGTGTGTGTGTGTGTGTGTGTGTGTGTGTGTGTGTGTGACTGTGAGTGTGAGTGTGAGTGTGTGTGTGAGTGTGTGTGTGAGTGTGTGCGTGTGTGTGTGTGTGTATGTGTGTGTGTGTGGGTGTGTGTATGTGTGAGTGTGTGTGTGTGTGTGTGTGTGTGTGTGTACATGTACAGTATGAGTGTGATGTGCGTGGTAGCAGAAAGAAAGAGTGGCTGGTGACAGGGTCTTGCTACGACGACTTCGGCTTAAGAAGTGTCTCACGGCTCGGATAAAGTGTAGAAATAAGAAAGTAAGAAAGGGTGTGTGTGTGTCTGTATATGTATGTCTGTGTATGAGTATGTGTCTGTGTGTGTGTGGGTGAGAGAGAGAAAGAGAGAGAGAGAAACAGAGAGAGAGACTGCCTGTTTAAGTTTGTGTGTGTGTGTGTGTGCGTGTGTCCGTGCCCGTACGCATTTAAGTGTGTGTATGTGTGTGTGTGTGTGTATGTGTGTGATGATGAATATCAGATTCATACAGAAAGAAGTGCATAGTTCGGTTCGGTAGGCGCCCCGCAGTTCATGACAAGTTCAGTAAAAAAAAAAAAAAAGAAAAAAAGTTCCTCTCTTTCTCCCTTGTGTCGTGTTCTCTCCTAATCAGTATGAAACAAGAGGTACAGAACCCCGACAAGCCTCAGAGGAACAGAAACACTGTTCCTCAAAATGCATGTCATTTCATAAGCAGACATAACACAAAAGAAAACACCAATTTTTTTTCCTCATTGGGGTGTATTTGTAAAGCCAAGATGTGAATCGTGCATGATTTCAGAAAGGGTGTGTGTATGTGCCATTCGATAGATACAGGCTCTAACACAAACAGATGAATCATGCATGATTCCCCATTAACGTCAAGACACCTTTTCTTCCCAATACACAATGCCATACTGTACAGTATAGCTCCATTCAGTGTTGTGCAGCTCCAAAATGAATGGCTGTGTAAGTAATTGCTGTTCTTTCCCCAATGCTCATGTTGGCATGAATGCAAACCTTCCCCCCCGCGCGCATATCCACCACTTTGATAGATACGGGCCTCTCGTGCAATGGGGTGGGGTGGGGTGGGAGAATAAAGATTGAATAACGAATTTGACTCTGGCATATCCACCACTTTGATAGATACAGGCCTTCTCGTGCAGTCTTGTGCAGTGAGGTGGGATGGGGTGGGGTGGTGGAATAAAGATTGAATAAAGAATTTGACTCCAGCTTATCCACCACTTTGATAGATACGGGCCTTCTCGTGCAGTGTCAGGCAGTCTTGTGCAGGCGGTGGGGTTGGGTGTGGTGGGCTAGGGTGGCGTGGGGTGGGGGGGGGAAATAAAGATTGAGCGGGGCGGCGTGGTGGCCCGTCCTGACAGGCGCTGAATACAGTTTACAGTACACCTAACGTCCCCGCATCACAGAAGTGCTGACCACACCGCTTCTATTATGCATGTAGTCGAGCCCCCTTCGAAGAGGCCGGGGCTATCAATCCATTCTGCCCCCGATGCTGATGAAGGGCTTTCTTATTCCTCCTCCCTCACCCCCTCCCTCTCTCCATCCCTCCATCCCTCCCTCCCTCCTCTCCTCCCTTTGCCAAGAGCTGCTGGAAGGACTGGAAGGCACACAAGCAGGCAACAGAGAACTAATAGTCGGGTAATGTCTGTGTTTGCCGAGATCCATTTGCTTTGAAATATTACACGGCAGCCAAGGGATTTTGCATTGCAATGCAAACCTAAAGACAGGGAGAGACAGAGAGACAGAGAAGAGTGAGAGAGAGAGAGAGAGAGAGAGAGAGAGAGAGAGAGAGAGAGAGAGAGAGAGAGGAGAAAAAGGGGGAAGAGAGAATAAAAAAGGAGAGAGAGAGAAAGACAGAGAGAAAGAGAGAGAAGACAGAGAGAGAGAGAGAGGGAGAGAGAGAGAGAAAGACAGTGTGAGAGAGAGAGAGGAGAAAAAGGGGAAGAGAGAATAAAAAAGGAGAGAGAGAGAAAGACAGAGAGAAAGAGAGAGAAGACTGAGAGAGAGGGAGAGGGACAGAAAGAGAGAGAGAGAGAGAGAGGGAGAGAGACAGAGAGTGAGAGAGAGAAAGACAGTGTGAGAAAGAGTAGGGAGAAAAACACCTGACGGCGCAGTGGAAGAATGAGCCTGTGGTAGAAATAAATGTAAAATGAAAGCTGTTAAAATTAGACGTCCTTTTCATTCCATTATTCTGTTAGCACGCTTCAATGTGATTAAGAGAAACACTAAACAAAGAAAACACCAACAGCAAAACCACATTCATTTTCTTTTCTTTTTCTTTTTCTTTTTCCTTCCTTTTTCTACCCTTCTTTAGGCAGCCGAAGACGCAGCATAATACCTCGTTTAGGCAGGGATTCAAATTGAAAAACAATATTGGCTGATTGGAATGACATGCTCCTCTCTGGCTTAGCTTTGCTCTGCCATGGGCTTTGCTAACAGCTCAAAGCCTCTTAAATTGGGTCTCGGCACACAGTCATATTTTAAAAACAAAGCCTCTCACTTACCACCCAAACAGCCCACACTGGCAGACACACACACACACACACACACACACACACACACACACACACACACACACACACACACACACACACACACACACACAATGCCGAGTCTCTTACACACACACACACACACACACACACCTTACCTCGCCCCCCTCCCCCGTTTTTCACCTCATTATGCTAAATGCTAAAATCTATACAAGGCTGTCTGAGGCTAATGGGCCTGGTATGGCAGGCGTGGGGTAATAAGCCAGTTCTCTAATTTTAAGCTGAATGCAAACAGGAAGTGAGCACATTTAGGAGAGGTCTATAACCTGTTTGTGTGTGTGTGTGTGTGTGTGTGTGTGTGTGTGTGTGTGTGTGTGTGTGTGTGTGTGTGTGTGTGTGTGTGTGTGTGCGCGCATGTGTGTGTGTGCGCATGTGTGTGTGTGTGTGTGTGTGTGTGCGCGTGTGTGTGTGTGTGCGTGTGTGTGTGTGGGTGAATGGACGTTTGCATCACTATGTAAGCAAGGATGTGTGTGTGTGTTTGTGTGTGCATGTGTGCGTGTGTGTGTGTGTGTGTGTGTGTGTGTGCGTGAGTCAGTGGACGTGTGCATCACTATGTAAGCATTACCATATAAATATGAGTAAATCTGTGAGTGGCTGTCTGTCTTTATTTCATACTTTTCTCCTTCTCTTTGTCTGTTTCTGTGTGCGTATCTGCATGTAAAGCAAGGGCACAGAATTGGCATGGACGTAGGTGACGCGTCCCCACCAATATCCAGCAATCATTGATTTGTCCCCACCAATAATTTGAGCCCCTCAAAAAAAAAAAAAAAAAAAAAAAAAAAATGTGTTAACGTCTCATCACTTAGCGGCGCAGAAATGGTTAAATTAAGTTCTCGACTCTGCCCTGCTTCACGTGAGACTCGGTTTGGTGTTAGCAGCGCTAAAACTACAAGCAGAAATTGTCCAAAGCAAGTGGCGAGTAAAGGGAGGTTAATAGGTCCCCATCAATGTCAGGAGCAAATCTACGCCCCTGATGTAAAGACCAGAAGTTATCACTAAACACCAACAGGACCAAGAGTCTGAGAAGAGGTTATGTCTGTTTAGTTGTACTCAGATCGATGCATATTAACCAAGGCTCCCCAAATATTCATTTGAGGTAGAAGGAATTTGTTTTCAGTTATTTATTTATTCTTTTACCCCAAAAGATAGGCCTAAGCAGTTTTCAACTAGAGAAAGGTTTTTTTTTTAAATCGGTGACATCTTGATACCAACTGAATGTAATAAATGCCCACAGGTGATCAAATGCATTTGAAACCAATATTTGTCTTCTTGCTGCATGTGATGTTGGCCTACAGGTTTTTGATACACAATATTGCCGCACATTCAAGCAACAGTGCAATCAAGTCCTTTAGTTTGTTGGTGGTTTTGACAAAAGAAATGTTTATCATTTTATCATTTTAAAGTATTTTTGATGCTGGACATGAACAGCAATTAACACTAATGTATTAAATTAACTTCTTTGTTTAATATAGTAAGTGTTCTGTGGCCTGTTGTTGTCTATTTTATCCTTACACTACGAAACAATTAACAGTGCACCTGTTCATTGTTCCGTAGTGTAAGTTGTATGATTGTGCCAAAGATCTTAGATTGTGCCTTTTGAACACAGAATCAGAATTCAGAGTCAGAATTCAGAATCTTAGTTTTTTTGTGCTGCAAAACAGGACCCTGTTGAATCAGCTTCAGATGAGTAAGGCCTGCTAACTGTAACTGACTTGTTACTATTAACCTATTCTATATAGACAGTAGACTATAAAAACATCAAATTACTAATATAATCAGACCTTTTACAGTTACTTCACTATTTAGTAATACACTATATTATTAATATCCTATATTAGTAATATACACTAATCACTAATAGTAACTGTTCTGTTGTTGTACCCCATTAACTGTAACTGACTTGTTTAACATATAAAGTAAATATAAAATAAATTAAATATCATAAAGTAAAATAACATATAGGAAAGTAAAACAAAGCAAGTCTAACTTGACCAAAGAGACTGGCCAAGTCCAAGGGCAATATTTTAGACTCCCCCAACTGAGCTGTGTGTGTCTGTCTCTGAAGCTCTGCTTCCTGGTTCAATACGAATTAATGACGCCGGTCTGCCCAGCCCTGTGCCTATTGTATCAGAGGACAGTGTGTGTGTGTGGGGGGGTCTCATTGCTCTGTCCGCCGCCGCTGTGCTCTTTGCCCGCCGAAAGGCTTTTAACATTTCCCCAGATGCGCGGCGCTGTCACTGGTCATTATGTTTATTTGCGCCGCCTGCCTGCCGTCCCTAAGTGTGCATTATTGAGAGGGAGAGAGATTTAATGAAGCCGTAAGAGGGACGTACGGGAGAACAAACAGCTGCGCTGATTAAAATTGAAGTGTGTGGATGCATATTTGTGTGTGTTTTTGTCTGTCTCTCTGTGTGATACAGTGTATGTGTGTGTATATGTTTGTATGTGTGTTTGGCAGGGGGTGTTTTTCTTAAAATGCCCTTTTTTTCTGAAGGTGACAGTTTACAGTATGCAGTACACTGTTCCAATGGCAATTTAGTCAAATCAAGTCCAACTAACGCACACCCCTAAAAACTACTCCTTCCCATGTTGTGAGTTTTTTGTTTTTTGTTTTTTTCACCGATCTTGGCTCTCGCCCCCCTCCAGCTACAGTACGCCCACCATATCAGCAGCTGGGCTAAATGCCTGTGATAGTCCGGCAATGTGGAACCGTGGTTGTTTTCAGCACCGTGTAAGCCTGTAATTTGTTGTTGTTGATCTCGTGCTTTAAAGCAATTCTACGTACTGTACAGTAGTTTTCATCTTCGGTCCCCCTACAGGTTGGAAGCGGAATTGACTCTCACAGACAACTACATAGAGATGCTCTGCTCCTCCAAACACTTTAGTGTGGTTATAGCCAATGGAGGGTGGCAAAGCAAATTCAGAAGTGCCTTTCACCCAGTTACAATTTTGGAAACATTATTTTAAGTTTGAAAAAACTACTTAGTGTTTAAGTCACAAGTCTCATAGATTAGTGTCATATAAATAATCATTTCAAAATCAGAATCTAATTTTGCTGCTTGGTATGTATGTAGTGCAGCCTGCTTCCAAGTAATGTGCTAGCAAACGGAAAAGGCATTATTGATGGCTCACTTTGACTATCATTAGTGTGATGAACGAAAACAGTTATAATAACCACATTATGTCAAAGGGATTCCTTCAAATGTATTTAAGCTTATATTAAACAAGTATCAAAACGTGCATTTCCTCTGATCTCTTTCTGTGGTTGTTAATGAGTACGACATAAATGAAAGAGAAAGACTTTGTCAGACACGAACCATTTTTTTCCTACAAGAAATAATTACATCATTACCATCTTTAAAACATCCTAGCATTCTATCTAGGAATGAACACAGTCTGTTGTTGTTTGCCATCGTGTGTGTGTGTGTGTGTGTGTGTGTGTGTGTGTGTGTGTGTGTGTGTGTGTGTGTGAGCACACACATGTTTTTTTGTGTTTAATTTTGTTGTATAGGCAACTGTTCAATGACAATAAAAGTCTTGAAGTCTTCACGTTTGTGTGTCTGTGTGCGTGCATGTGTTTTCTTTGTGTGGTGTGTGTGTGTGTGTGTGTGTGTGTGTGTGTGTGTGTGTGTGTGTGTGTGTGTGTGTGTGTGGTTACTGGGAGAGTGAATAAGATGTGTCATACATTTGGCATCATGCGAGGATGACACATTCATTAGGACAACAGTAATTATGCGTTTGCCCCATTAATGAGCACAGATGCTTAAAAGAAGATAATGGCTCCATTTGTCCCCCAAGGGACTGTGATTAGCTAAAAAGCAGTCACACACACAAACACACACACACACACACACACACACACACACACACACACACACACACACACACACATACACACACACACACACACACACACACACCTCCCCATGGATTCATCTGGTACTGCAGAGAATTTTTTATCATTATGGACTTCTGTCCTTTGCCATCTTTAATAAAAAATAATAATAATTGTTTCTCAGTTTCTCAAAGATGTTATTACAAAATTGTAATAACTAAAGGTTGCTTTATGGATATGGATTATATGCATGAGTATTTGATCATGATTAGCCCATCATAACCAGGTCCACATTTACACCATAAAAAGATGGGTTTTGCAGGCCGCCATTGGTGTGTGTCCTGTCATTGTATCGTAATGGAGGTAAACCTCAGGTTAATTGGGAAACCACTGAAGCAGCCTTTAACCACTCAACTCTGGATCAAGATAGATTGGATTGGATTGGATTTAACAATAGGATTTCTATACTTCCTACCCTCCCTCAAACACAGATCAGAAAGTTGTGCAATTATAAGAGGTTCAACAAGCTTGTCAGAGAAGACCAAAAACGTGAAGAATGGGTATGCGATTTCTGAATCTGAATCTGAATCTCCATACTGTACAACTAGTCTTAAATTCAATACAATTAAATTCAGTACAATTCAACAATGTTAAGTGCAGGCATTATGAAGGCACCTACAGAATACATATATATAAAAGAAAACAGGCAATATATGAACAGCATGGATGTTATGAAGAACATGGAATGCAATTTCCAAGCTTCAGTACATCCATCCATCCATCCATCCATCCATCCATCCATCCATCCATCCATCCATCCATCCATCCATCCATCCATCCATCCATCCATCTATGTGCTATCTGGAAGAGCTAAAGCCTGTGTAAGGGTTGCCATATGTTGTTCAGACATGTAAGCATTTGGCGTTATGTTAACCTGCCTTTATAGGGACATGTTGAATTGTTTTACAGGACCAATGACATTTCTCCTTTTTTTTCCTTTTAACACACACACACACACACACACACACACACACACACACACACACACATACACACACACACACACACTCATCTGGGCCTTATGACAAACTCTCTCTCTCTCTTGCTCACACACACACACACACACACACACACACACACACACACACACACACACACACACACACACACACACACACTCATCTGGGCCTCATAACAAACTCTTACACACAAACACACACACACACTCTCATCTGGGCTTCATGACAAACTCTTACACACACACACATACACACACACACACACACACACACACACACACACACACACACACACACACACACACAGACGTTCTCATCTGGGTCTGATGACAAACTCCGGGGCTCATGTTGATTATTCCAGTTCGATGCATTCATCATATCAGTGTGATGTGCTCGCAGAAGGAGCAGCGCGATGCATTCATCATATCAGTGTGATGTGCTCGCAGAAGGAGCGGCACAAGTCTAAGATCCCTGAATGATCTTTGCATAAGCGTGGGGAGCTGTGAGATGTGAGGGAGCCCATTAGTCTTGAGAGGAGGGACAGCAATTCAACCGGGCCACAAGCGGGCATACATCATTCGCTTGCAACACATCCATCATCGCCCCGGCCCGACACGTCGCTGGCCCACTGAGAATGCAGATGTGTATCGCATATCGCCGATCAAATCAGCTGAATGCGCCCGAAAAGTTTGACTCCCCAGGAAAAAGAGGCTACTTTTTATTTATTTATTTATTTTTGCTGTCGGTTTGTGCTGTGGGTGCTGACGTTTTCATCACTCCAATCTTATGGACTGTGAGTAAAATGTGACAGAATTAATGTTTCGATGGCAAGGCAGCCCGCCCTGCCCAGAGACGTAAAGGAATACATACATATTTAAAGTGATTTTATTACGCTGATACATCAGCATAAAAGAAAACAAAAGCTCACGCTGTGTAATGAGGAAGGGGGGTAGAAGAACGGATTCAGCTCTTTTCTTT
The DNA here is from genome assembly GCA_027475355.1 of Coilia nasus. Lineage (NCBI taxonomy): Eukaryota > Metazoa > Chordata > Actinopteri > Clupeiformes > Engraulidae > Coilia > Coilia nasus. The sequence goes on from CM050200.1 coordinate 5,622,226, forward strand.
TTTTGTTGTTTTTCACTGTTCTCCACATTTCTTTCTGAGTTTCTTCTTAAAAATCAGAAAACAAAAGAGGGAGGTAGGGAAAGTTGGCTACACGTTTCTTTTCCACACAGAAAAAAAAAGATTCCTGTATTGTTTTTTCAAAGAACTTCAAGTTTCAAGGTTCCGACGAGAATGATCAGGTACTAAAGGATCTTCTGCTCTAGTGGCTGGTCTGTGTGTGTCTACTAAAGAACCTTCTGCTCTAGTGGCTGGTCTGTGTGCGTCTACTAAAGAACCTTCTGCTCTAGTAACTGGTCTGTGTGTGTCTACTAAAGAACCTTCTGCTCTAGTGACTGGTCTGTGTGTCTACTAAAGAACCTTCTGCTCTAGTGACTGGTCTGTGTGTCTACTAAAGAACCTTCTGCTCTAGTGACTGGTCTGTGTGTCTACTAAAGAACCTTCTGCTCTAGTGACTGGTCTGTGTGTCTACTAAAGAACTTTCTGCTCTGGTGGCTGGTCTGTGTGTGTCTACTAAAGGATCTTCTGCTCTAGTGACTGGTCTGTGTGTCTACTAAAGAACCTTCTGCTCTAGTGGCTGGTCTGTGTGTGTCTACTAAAGAACCTTCTGCTCTAGTGACTGGTCTGTGTGTCTACTAAAGGATCTTCTGCTCTAGTGACTGGTCTGTGTGTCTACTAAAGAACCTTCTGCTCTAGTGACTGGTCTGTGTGTCTACTAAAGGATCTTCTGCTCTGGTGGCTGGTCTGTGTGTGTCTACTAAAGAACCTTCTGCTCTGGTGGCTGGTCTGTGTGTGTCTACTAAAGAACCTTCTGCTCTGGTGGCTGGTCTGTGTGTGTCTACTAAAGGATCTTCTGCTCTAGTGACTGGTCTGTGTGTCTACTAAAGAACCTTCTGCTCTAGTGGCTGGTCTGTGTGTGTCTACTAAAGAACCTTCTGCTCTAGTGACTGGTCTGTGTGTCTACTAAAGGATCTTCTGCTCTAGTGACTGGTCTGTGTGTCTACTAAAGAACCTTCTGCTCTAGTGACTGGTCTGTGTGTCTACTAAAGGATCTTCTGCTCTAGTGACTGGTCTGTGTGTCTACTAAAGAACCTTCTGCTCTGGTGGCTGGTCTGTGTGTGTCTACTAAAGGATCTTCTGCTCTGGTGGCTGGTCTGTGTGTGTCTACTAAAGAACCTTCTGCTCTGATGGCTGGTCTGTGTGTGTCTACTAAAGAACCTTCTGCTCTGGTGGCTGGTCTGTGTGTGTCTACTAAAGGATCTTCTGCTCTAGAGACTGGTCTGTGTGCGTCTACTAAAGAACCTTCTGCTCTAGTGGCTGGTCTGTGTGTCTACTAAAGAACCTTCTGCTCTAGTGACTGGTCTGTGCGTGTCTACTAAAGAACCTTCTGCTCTAGTGACTGGTCTGTGTGTGTCTACTAAAGAACCTTCTGCTCTAGTGGCTGGTCTGTGTGTGTCTACTAAAGAACCTTCTGCTCTAGTGACTGGTCTGTGTGTCTACTAAAGAACCTTCTGCTCTAGTGACTGGTCTGTGTGTCTACTAAAGAACCTTCTGCTCTAGTAACTGGTCTGTGTATCTACTAAAGAACCTTCTGCTCTGGTGGCTTGTTCTACGTGTGAAATTACATTACATTACACTTAGCAGACGCTTTCATCCAAAGCGACTTACAAAAAGGAGGACATAATAGCAAACAGTGAAATGGTTCTTTTGTATTCCACGTTTCCTCCTGAAATTCCATTTACGCAGGAGACTCACATTAAATGAAAGCCATTTGGAAACATGTTGACATACAGCAGAGAAGTGAAGAATAAATATTCAACATGACACGGACACTAAGACACTAAGTTCAACCAGAAAAACTCAGGGGCAAATCAGATGATGATAATTTAATCAAGAACAGATATCCATAACAGCGCCTGTGAGCAGCAAAGCATCTATGTAAGCTGACATATTATACAGTAAGACAGATGTTAAGAGCTGATTGGACGAGAGTTAAGTGATGACGGGCATTAGGGTTTTCTGGCAAAACTTCTCACTTCACTTCAATGGATGATGTTTATTAAGTGTTAGAGGGACAGGATACTAATGTCATACCTATTTTATTACTATTTCAGGTTGGCACACCAAGTTTTTCTTATTGAAAATAATACAAGTGACTTGTATTGTACAGTTTCAATTAGGCAAGCCAACGAGGATTGCAAAATAAGCCTCCCAGACATTGCATTAAACAATTGCATCTCATCCTGAAGAAAAAATCTTGATTTGCTCATGCGCTTGTATGAGGAAGTGTGCTGCATAGTCTATGCAAAACACAGCTCTTGCAACCCCCCTGGATTTACTATCAATACAATGCAAATGATGAAGTCGGATTTTTTCCAATTAGCATTGAAAAGCTTGAATGCTTAAACAGTTTTTTTGAGCCGAACGTGGAGCAGAAAATGAAGCTCCTGAGATACACAGAGATTTTATGGCGTTGATATCTGGGCGGACAGAAGGTGCGGTTATGGTGAATAAACATATGTGATCAACCAAAACATAACAACAACAACAACAACAACAAAGCACATGGATACATCATTCACATGCATCATTTCCATTCTTTCATTTCTGACATAGTGTGGCTGATACATTTCCCACAGCCATTTTCAAATATTAAAAACAAAAAAAAAAAGGTGAAAGAAATAAAATATGTAAAAACAGGAATACACAATACTGAGCATTTGGATGGCGTGCATGCTAATTGATCTTGGCTGACGAGTTTGTGAGTGAAAATGTGCTCGATATGAATAAATAAAACAAAACATTGGCGCATCTTACCCATCGCTTCTCTCACACATGCACACACACACACACACACACACACACACACACACACACACACACACACACACAGTTCGCAAGCCAATTTCACACTCCAGTGCCTTCCCAGACTATTTGGACAGGCGGATGCCAGTAGCAGAAAGGGGGAAGACAATGCATTTTTATCATCTTTTTTACCACAGTTTTTCTTTTTTTTGGTGAGAGGGGAGGGCTGAAGTGGAAAATATGATTCAGCTTTAGAGGGCTGAGACAGAACATACAGAGTACCACTGCATTAGGAGCCGAGAGAGGGGGGGGGGGGGGGGGGGATGGAGAGAGAGAGGGGGAAAGAGGGAGAGAGAGAGAGAGAGGGGGGGGGGAGAAAGAGAGAGAGATGGAGAGAGAGAGAGAGAGAAAGAGAGAGAGAGAGAGAGAGAGAGAGAAATACAGCAGGAGAGAGAGAGAGAGAGAAAGAGAGAGAGATGGAGAGAGAGAGGAGGGGGAAGAGGGAGAGAGAGAGAGAGAGAGAGAGCATATAGATAAAATACAGAGTAACACTGAATTAGGGACTGAGAGAGAGAGGAAGAGAGAGAGGGAGAGAGAGAGGGAGAGAGAGAGACAGAGAGAGAGACAGCGGGAGAGAGAGAGAAAGAATAGAGATCAAATACAGAGTAAGAGTGAATTAGGGGCTGAGAGAGAGACAGAGAGAGAGGGCAGTGTGTGTGTGTGTGTGTGTGTGTGTGTGTGTGTGTGTATGTGAGAGAGAGAGAGAGAGAGAGAGAGTGTTGAAGTAGAAAAAAGAAGATCCAGAGGTATAGAAGGAGTGAAAGGGTTACAGTGACAGCATATTAAATTCAGAGTCCAGCGGAGGAAGAGAGGGATGAAGCAGAGAAGGAGAACAGGAAAGCCAGAGAGCCTGTGGCTGTGTCACTGGCACACATCACACTTCATTCCTACGGAGGACCCAACTATCGGATTGATTATAAGCATTTGATAGCGAGGAATCAATTAATTCCTATGGAGGACCCAACTATTGGGTCGATTCTAAGGGTTTGATTGCAAGGAATTAATTCATTCCTATGGAGGACCCAACTATCGGGTCGATTCTAAGGGTTTGACAGCATGGAATCAATTCATTCCTATGGAGGACCCAACTATCGGGTCGATTCTAAGGGTTTGATTGCAAGGAATTTATTAATTCCTATGGAGGACCCAACTATCGGGTTGATTCTCAGGGTTTGATAACAAGGAATTAATTCATTCCTATGGAGGACCCAACTATCATGCCGATTCTAAGGGTTTGATAGCGAGGAATTAATTCATTCCTATGGAGGACCCAACTATCGGGTCATTTATGTTCATCAATTAACAAATTGCAGTGACTGAACAAAAGAACGAAACCTAAATCAAATCAATATCTGGTGTGATACCACCATTTGCCTTCAAAAGAGCATAACTTTTTCTAGGTATACTTGCATTTGAGTTTTTGAAGGAATTTGGCTGGTAGCTTGCGCCAAACATCTTGAAGAACTAACCACAGATCTTCTGTGGATGTAGGCTTCCTGACATATACAACCAATCTGGTGTAATTGGTTGATCACACACCTGATTGTAATCCTGCAAAATCCCTGACTTTGTGTGCATTAGTTGACAGCATTTTTTTCACACCAGATATTGATTTGATTTAGGTTTCTTTCTTTTGTTCAGTCACTGCAATTTGTTAATTGATGGACATAAATGATTAACACTTCTATTTTTGAAGGCATTCCTAGTTGACAGCATTTTTTTCACACCTGCCTAAAACTTCTGCACATTACTGTACGTCTGTACATAGTGTGATTATACTGCTCAGTTATTAGTTTCACTTGTTCTTATTTATTCCATTCTTGTATTATTATCTAGTTAACCTGTAACTGTAAAGCACTGTCTGTCGCTGACTGTCACTGTCTGTCACTGACTGCCTTGTCTGTAAAAAGAAACTATACAAATACATTTTACTTACGCACTTATTCCCTGCGAGGCAGATTTTAGCATGACACCTGAGCTAATTATTCAAAATGTGCACCTCACTCTCTTCTTCACACACACATTCCATCCGCCCTCGGCTTTATTCCCACAGCACCCCGCCCCCCAGACACACACACCTCATCTTCACACCCCCACACACACACACACCTTATCTTCAACCCTCCGACACACACACACACACACACACACTTGTCTTCACCCACCTCCTCACACACACACCTTATCTTCACACCCCCCCCCCAAACACACACACCTTGTCTTCACCCACCTCCTCACACACACACCTTGTCGTCACCCCATCCACACACACACACACCTAGTCTTCACCCACCTCCTCACACACACACCTCGTCTTCACCTCCACACATACACACCACGTCTTCACCCCCCCACACACACACGCACATACACACTGTCTTCACCCCCCACACACACACACCTTGTCTTCACCCCCCCCCCACACACACAAACCTCCTCTTCACCCCCCCCCCGCCCCCCCCTCCCGAAACACACACACACACAAACTTCACACATGCACATACCTCTTCTTCACCCCCCCCCCACACATACACACACCGTCTTCACCCCCCCACACACACCTTGTCTTAACCCCCCTGAAACACACACGCAAACACACACACACACACACACACACACACACACACACACACACACACACACACACACTGTCTTCACCCCCGCCCCCCCCCTTACAATGGCCTATGTAGAACATGCGTCCCTGCAGCCCTCCCCTGACTCCCCCCGTGCTGAGGCAGGCTCTTATCGCCCAGGCCCTGTAATTGGCTACGGCTTATCGAATAAGCGCTGCCGCCTAACCCGCACCCAGCAACCAGGTGTGACATTCTAATGCGAAGGCCTTTATCTGGCCTCTCTCTCTCCCTCCTTCGCTCCCTCCCTCCCTCCCTCACTCACTCGCTCGCTCGCTCGCTCTCTCCCTCGCTCGCTCTCTCTCTCTCTCGCACGCTGTCAGGTGCTGAGGTGACTCTGCAAATTAACACGACATTTGATACTTGCAAAGAGGTCGAAGACCCATGCCATCTTCACTTAAGCGTTCACTTTATGCGTTCATTTCTTTAATTTCGCGATAAATCATCCTGCAGGGCCGTTTTTTTTTTTTTTTCTGTTCCTTTTTTTGGGTCTCCATTTGCTGCATAATGTGCCTCAGACTGTGAAGTCAATCAGGCGTGAGCAAATGTAGCATGGAACCTTTTAAGAAATAAAAGGAACGAAAAGAAAAAGGAATTATGCGCATGAGGGAAAACAGTGATGAAGACAGTGAGAGAGTGACTCATACTATAAGGAGTGAGCGTGAGAGGAGAAAGAGAGTGGGTAAAAATAAAATTAAAAAATAAAACTGATGCCACCGCAGTGGAAGTGACTCATCCTCACAAGGTTTTACAGTAATGCGAGAGAGCAGCAACCCGCCTTTCACGAGAGAACAGTGTAATTTCGTTCCTGTGGTGATTGTCTCTTCTCGCACGCTGAGATGATATGATAAACATTCAGCCGTTTCTGAGTAAATCCGCTTGTCGTACTTTTTTGTTTTGTTTTGTTTTTTAAATTAAGTGAAGGTCTTGAAAGTCATACTTGGACGGTCCACCCACACTGATTGTAGAGAAACTGAGACCATAAAGTCTCTTTAGCAGCCTTCAGTAGCCTTAGATCTCATTTGGTCCATAAGCACACTGCTTGTGTGTGTCTCTGTGTGTGTGTGTGTGTGTGTGTGTGTGTGTGTGTGTGTGTGTGTGTGTGTGTGTGTATCAGTGTCCAGTGTGCTTTTGGTTCCAGGGAGCCAGGTGTCACAGGGAAGAGAAGCACCTTGCTGTACAAAACTTTTATCAGTCAAAACTTTCGTGAAATATACAGAATTGATTACAGGGGGAAAATAACTGTTATTATTCTGACGCACATGAATCATAGATGACTCACTATATCTACTCCAGTCCTGTAAGACAAGCGGACACCCCATAAACCCTCAATTTATGCAGCTGTCTTGCAACAATTGGAAGTAATGGTTCCTCAGAATGCCACTTTTAGGGGCTTTTAGATGCCTCTGTGTCCAATGTTCATTCCTCTTTCCATCTGAACGCCGTGCGATTCAGTAAATAACTCAGGAGACACTTAAAACACAGACAATGCGGTTGTTTATGCTCGCCCACGTGGGGCATGGCATTTTGAGGCAATCACAGTTATCGTTTGGAGCGCCAATTGATTCTGATGGAGCATACTTCTTGTCAAATGCAGAGAATCTTTTCCATTTATATATTTTTTTTTTACCTGTTAGGAGGTGAATCTGTGTGTTGGAGACATAGACATAATGTACAAAGATATAATATATAATACATAAAAATATAATAAACTAAAATATATTAAAGAGTTTGTCTGTGTAGGGGTGGGGGTGCATTTACAATTCAATTTATTTTTCATCAAAGTCATTGTTCAAGCCTAGGGATTTGATATAGATACTCATGGTACAATACTTCACATCGAAATCATTGTACAGCTATTATATTGTTTTTGGGAACAGATATGTTCATGGTCTAAAAGGGCAAGATCAGTTTAGCACGCTAAATTGTAGCTGGTGTCAGACTTTTCTGATGTCCAAAAGGATGTCTATAAAACTCACAAAGGCACTCGTGTTTAGCCTCCTCCTTACTTTAGCTTCAAAAACTCCAAAGAACAGTTACTACCTTTTGCTCTAAGCATCACAGTTTATCTCCTTCTCTCTGTCTTCCTGTCTCTATTTCTCTTTCTCGTTTTTTCCTCTCCCTCTCTCTCTCTCTCTCAAATAGGAGCCTCCCAGGCCTTGTCCTCTTGAGAAATGGGCAACAGTTTATCTCTGTCTGTCTTTCTCTCTGTCTCTCGCCCTCCCCTCTCTCTCTCTCTCTCTCTCTCTCCGTCTCTCTCCCTCCCCTCTCTCTCTCTCTCTCCGTCTCTCTCCCTCCTCTCTCTCTCTCTCTCTCTCTCTCCAAATAGTACCCTCCTAGGCCTCATCCTCTGGAGAAATGGCCAACGAGAGGAGAGGAGAGCCAAGAGCTCTGCTTTTTTTTTTTTTTTTACTTTTTTTTTTTAGCTCCTTCCCTACCTACCTCCTCTACCTCCCCTGTCCGTCACCATGGCAACCTCCCCTATGGCACAGCCCATTACTGCAACAGGCGTTCGCACGGCGTTCCGGGCGCCCTCCGAGGAGATATCGAAGTCGCAGGGGTGTGAAAATATCTCAGATCTGTCTAACAGCCTTTTTTTCGTTTTTTTTTTCCCTCTTCCCCCCAAAACAGTTTTATGTCTTTTCCCCCCACAAAAACTCTGTCACAGAACTCCCCACAGTACTTCCTCTGACTAAGAGGCAGAGAGTTGAGGAATCTGTTTGTATCTGTTTGTATCGTCACAATTTGAAACAATTATGATGAAGCTTTTGGTTTGTTCGTGTACACACACACACACACACACACACACACACACACACACACACACACACACACACACACATACACTCACATGCAGAGGCCAGTAGCAGAGGCCCTGCATCTGGATCAGAGCAAATTCAAAAGCCCATTTTCAGCTTCTGTGAGGAACTCAGTAGAGTTTCACTGTCAAAAGGCAACAGAGCTAACAGCCTACATTGGGGTACCATAACCGTATCTATGTCTTTTTGTAAGTCGCTTTGGATAAAAGCGTCTGCTAAGTGTAATGTAATGTAATGTAAAAAATGTAATGTGTGAAATGTACCATCGGTCTTACTCAACCTACATTTGTGTGTCTGTGTATGTATGTGTGTGTCTGTGTGTGTTTGTGTGTGTGCGTGTGTGTGTGTCTGTAGACATTTGCAATCTGTGCTTTGCTGCTGATATTAAAAGCTGAATTTACTGTAATGTTTGGATATTTGCACTGGGTATTAATTAAAGCTATGACTACAGCTTGAGTTTGATTTCACAAGCACCCCCATAAAAAAATCATATCCAAAGCAGACCCAGAGGGGAATTACATCATCAAGATTTTTCCAGTCAGGCAATGCTTTCATTTTCATTCCAGTAAACTAATGGAACTGATAGATGCTGTAGAAGAACAGGACAGAGCTGCATGAATGCAGTCATAGTCTTGCTGTACACATTACCTTTTCGATCACCTGTATTTATGTCACCTGTATTTTAAATACCTGTATTTGCTGAGCCTTAATGAGAGGCATGCTACTTACAGGTGTGTGACTTTTAAATGTAACCAAAAGAACATCTCTCTCTCTCCCCCCCCCCCCCCTCTCTCTCTCACACACACACACACACCAGTAGTAGAGGCCCAAACAGCCAAGGAGGGGGAAACATTATGGGATGGAATTGGCCTTGGTTCTGTATATGGATGAGAGGATATTCAAAAGCACACTTTCAGCTTCTGTTAGGAACTCAGTAGAGTTTGACTGTCAAACAGCAACGGAGCTAACAGCCTACATTGTGGTACCATAACAGTATCTATGTCTTTCAGTGACAAAAAACTTTTTCAAAAACCTAAAACTGCAGTGCTAAGCTTAAGACTAACAAGTAGGTCATGTAGAAGAGGATAAAACAATGAGACTGAGACTGAGAGAGACACGGCGCTCTGCTTGGCAGAGCAGATTATAATTATGTCAAATGTGTCTGTCACATGGGCGGTGACTTCCAGAGAGGTGAAAATGGATGCCACCAGGTGCCACCACATCTTTCTCATCACAAACTGCTAACAATCTCTCGCTCTTTCTCAGTCACTCTCCCTCTGTCCTCTCTCTCAGACACACACACACACACACACACACACACACACACACACACACACACACACACACACACACACACACACACACACACACACACACACACACACACACACACACACACACCAAACACACACAGAGACACAAGTAGTGTGCTTATCCACCGTGCTTAGCAAACTTCAATTTGAAGAATGGCACCGCCCTCCCCATTAACGGCTGTGTCAGAGACACAGACATACACACACACACACACACACAGCCCATTAGAGGCTCCGTCCTCCATCACCTAAATGAGGGTCAGGGGGAGGTTAAGCGTCCCGTTCGCGCTTGTCCTAATTGTTTCAGATCCTCTGCGCAGGAGGGAGACGCCACTCTCGGGGCCACGTCACCCCGATTAATCCCCGTCTTGTTCCGCTGCCGATGACGAACCACAACGAGGACGAAGACGATGAAGACGATTCGCCATTCTGGGCCGCTTTTGCGGTGGCACTGCCGGTGACGAGGATCTGGAGTGAGGCATGGGTAAAGACCACACCTGAGCATTATGATGGAGAAATAGAGAGAGAGAGAGGGAGAGAGAGAGAGAGGGATATATATATATATATATGTATATATATGTATAGAGAGAGAGAGAGTGAGAGAGGAAGAGAGAGAGGGAGAGATAGAGATAGATAGAGAGAGAAAGAGAGAGAGGGAGAGACAGAAAGAAGGAGAGAGGGGGAGAGAGAGAGAGGGAGAGAGACAGAAAGAGGGAGAGAGGGGGAGAGGGATAGAGAGAAAGGGATAGATATATAGAGAGGGAGAGATAGAGAGAGGGAGAAGGGTTAAGAGAGAGAGGGAGAGAGGGGGGTAAAGAGAGAGAGAGAGGAAGAGACACAAAGAGAGACAGATGGAGAGAGAGAGAGAGAGAGAGAATAAAGAAGGAGTGATGGGTGTGGTGATGGTGATGGTGGTGAACTAAAAGCCTCTGTTACTCAAAGCGGGTACGAAGGGAAGAAGACAGACATGATGAGGTTAATGATGATGATGGTTATGATGATGATTGTGGTGGTGGTGTTATGATTATAAGGCATGACCTTTGTGAAGGGTAAGTCTTCATTGTTAAATGTTAAAGCTTGGCAGAGACAGACTGAACAAGACGGACACAGAGAGGTAGAGAGAGAGGGAAGTAGAGAGAGAGAGAGAGAGACGAGAGAGAGTGATTTGTACGACTTTGCTTTGGCAACACTGTATGTAAAGGGATACAAATTTGTATCTAAACAGCCATGCTAATAAAGCACCTTTGAATTTGACTTTGAGAGAGAGAGAGAGAGAGAGAGAGAGAGAGAGAGAGAGAGAGAGAGAGAGAGAGAGAGGGAGGGAGGGAGGGAGGGAGGGAGGGAGAGAGAGAGAGAGAGAGAGAGAGAGAGAGAGAGAGAGAGAGAGAGAGGGAGAGAGGGAGGGAGGGAGGGAGAGAGTATTCTGTTTCTCTGTCTCACGTGTTCACCTGTTACCGCCTTTTTTAATCTTCTGCAGAAAGCGTCAACAGGTACCCCCATCAACAGATACCCCCATCAGCTGGTTCACCCACAAACAGGTACCCCCATCAACAGGTACACCCATGAACTTGTACCCCCATCATCTGGTACACCCACAAACAGGTACCCCCATCAACAGGTACACCCATCAACTGGTACACCCGCACACAGGTACCCCCATCAACAGGACTACCTTTTGCTCTAAGCATCACAGTTTATCTCCTTCTCTCTGTCTTCCTGTCTCTATTTCTCTTTCTCGTTTTTTCCTCTCCCTCTCTCTCTCTCTCTCAAATAGGAGCCTCCCAGGCCTTGTCCTCTTGAGAAATGGGCAACAGTTTATCTCTGTCTGTCTTTCTCTCTGTCTCTCGCCCTCCCCTCTCTCTCTCTCTCTCTCTCTCTCCGTCTCTCTCCCTCCTCTCTCTCTCTCTCTCTCTCCAAATAGTACCCTCCTAGGCCTCATCCTCTGGAGAAATGGCCAACGAGAGGAGAGGAGAGCCAAGAGCTCTGCTTTTTTTTTTTTTTTACTTTTTTTTTTTTTAGCTCCTTCCCTACCTACCTCCTCTACCTCCCCTGTCCGTCACCATGGCAACCTCCCCTATGGCACAGCCCATTACTGCAACAGGCGTTCGCACGGCGTTCCGGGCGCCCTCCGAGGAGATATCGAAGTCGCAGGGGTGTGAAAATATCTCAGATCTGTCTAACAGCCTTTTTTTCGTTTTTTTTTCCCTCTTCCCCCCAAAACAGTTTTATGTCTTTTCCCCCCACAAAAACTCTGTCACAGAACCCCCCACAGTACTTCCTCTGACTAAGAGGCAGAGAGTTGAGGAATCTGTTTGTATCTGTTTGTATCGTCACAATTTGAAACAATTATGATGAAGCTTTTGGTTTGTTCGTGTATACACACACACACACACACACACACACACACACACACACACACTCACATGCAGAGGCCAGTAGCAGAGGCCTGCATCTGGATCAGAGCAAATTGAAAAGCCCATTTTCAGCTTCTGTGAGGAACTCAGTAGAGTTTCACTGTCAAAAGGCAACAGAGCTAACAGCCTACATTGGGGTACCATAACCGTATCTATGTCTTTTTGTAAGTCGCTTTGGATAAAAGCGTTCTGCTAAGTGTAATGTAATGTAATGTAAAAAATGTAATGTGTGAAATGTACCATCGGTCTTACTCAACCTACATTTGTGTGTCTGTGTATGTATGTGTGGTGTCTGTGTGTGTGTTTGTGTGTGTGCGTGTGTGTGTGTCTGTAGACATTTGCAATCTGTGCTTTGCTGCTGATATTAAAAGCTGAATTTACTGTAATGTTTGGATATTTGCACTGGGTATTAATTTAAAGCTATGACTACAGCTTGAGTTTGATTTCACAAGCACCCCATAAAAAAATCATATCCAAAGCAGACCCAGAGGGGAATTACATCATCAAGATTTTCCAGTCAGGCAATGCTTTCATTTTCATTCCAGTAAACTAATGGAACTGATAGATGCTGTAGAAGAACAGGACAGAGGCTGCATTGAATGCAGTCATAGTCTTGCTGTACACATTACCTTTTCGATCACCTGTATTTATGTCACCTGTATTTTTAAATACCTGTATTTGCTGAGCCTTAATGAGAGGCATGCTACTTACAGGTGTGTGACTTTTAAATGTAACCAAAAGAGCATCTCTCTCTCTCACCCCCCCCCCCCCTCTCTCTCACACACACACACACACCAGTAGTAGAGGCCCAAACAGCCAAGGAGGGGGAAACATTATGGATGGAATTGGCCTTGGTTCTGTATATGGATGAGAGGATATTCAAAAGCACACTTTCAGCTTCTGTGAGGAACTCAGTAGAGTTTGACTGTCAAACAGCAACGGAGCTAACAGCCTACATTGTGGTACCATAACAGTATCTATGTCTTTCAGTGACAAAAAACTTTTTCAAAAACCTAAAACTGCAGTGCTAAGCTTAAGACTAACAAGTAGGTCATGTAGAAGAGGATAAAACAATGAGACTGAGACTGAGAGAGACACGGCGCTCTGCTTGGCAGAGCAGATTATAATTATGTCAAATGTGTCTGTCACATGGGCGGTGACTTCAGAGAGGTGAAAATGGATGCCACCAGGTGCCACCACATCTTTCTCATCACAAACTGCTAACAATCTCTCGCTCTTTCTCAGTCACTCTCCTCTGTCTCTCTCTCAGACACACACACACACACACACACACACACACACACACACACACACACACACACCAAACACACACAGAGACACAAGTAGTGTGCTTATCCACCGTGCTTAGCAAACTTCAATTTGAAGAATGGCACCGCCCTCCCCATTAACGGCTGTGTCAGAGACACAGACATACACACACACACACACACACAGCCCATTAGAGGCTCCGTCTCCATCACCTAAATGAGGGTCAGGGGGAGGTTAAGCGTCCCGTTCGCGCTTGTCCTAATTGTTTCAGATCCTCTGCGCAGGAGGGAGACGCCACTCTCGGGGCCACGTCACCCCGATTAATCCCCGTCTTGTTCCGCTGCCGATGACGACACAACGAGGACGAAGACGATGAAGACGATTCGCCATTCTGGGCGGCTTTTGCGGTGGCACTGCCGGTGACGAGGATCTGAGTGAGGCATGATGGGTAAAGACCACACCTGAGCATTATGATGGAGAAATAGAGAGAGAGAGAGGGAGAGAGAGAGAGGAGGATATATATATATATGTATATTATAGTATAGAGAGAGAGAGAGTGAGAGAGGAAGAGAGAGAGGGAGAGATAGATAGATAGAGAGAGAAAGAGAGAGAGGGAGAGACAGAAAGAAGGAGAGAGGGGAGAGAGAGAGAGGGAGAGAGACAGAAAGAGGGAGAGAGGGGGAGAGGGATAGAGAGAAAGGGATAGATATATAGAGAGGGAGAGATAGAGAGAGGGAGAAGGGTTAAGAGAGAGAGGGAGAGAGGGGGGTAAGAGAGAGAGAGGAAGAGACACAAAGAGAGACAGATGGAGAGAGAGAGAGAGAGAGAATGAAGAAGGAGTGATGGGTGTGGTGATGGTGATGGTGGTGAACTAAAAGCCTCTGTACTCAAGCGGGTACGAAGGGAAGAAGACAGACATGATGAGGTTAATGATGATGATGATGATGATGATGATTGTGGTGGTGGTGTTATGATTATAAGCATGACCTTTGTGAAGGGTAAGTCTTCATTGTTAAATGTTAAAGCTTGGCAGAGACAGACTGAACAAGACGGACACAGAGAGGTAGAGAGAGAGGGAAGTAGAGAGAGAGAGAGAGACGAGAGAGAGCGATTTGTACGACTTTGCTTTGGCAACACTGTATGTAAAGGGATACAAATTTGTATCTAAACAGTCATGCTAATAAAGCACCTTTGAATTTGACTTTGAGAGAGAGAGAGAGAGAGAGAGAGAGAGAGAGTGCGAGAGAGAGAGAGAGACGAGAGAGAGAGAGAGAAAGAGAGAGAGAGAGAGAGAGAGAGAGAGAGGGAGAGAGGGAGAGAGAGAGAGAGAGAGAGAGGGAGGGAGGGAGAGAGAGAGAGAGAGAGAGAGAGAGAGAGAGAGGGAGAGAGGGAGAGAGAGAGAGGGAGGGAGGGAGGGAGGGAGAGAGAGAGAGAGAGAGAGAGAGAGAGAGAGAGAGAGAGAGAGAGAGAGGGAGGAGGGAGGGAGAGAGTATTCTGTTTCTCTGTCTCACGTGTTCACCTGTTACCGCCTTTTTTAATCTTCTGCAGAAAGCGTCAACAGGTACCCCCATCAACAGATACCCCCATCAGCTGGTTCACCCACAAACAGGTACCCCCATCAACAGGTACACCCATGAACTTGTACCCCCATCATCTGGTACACCCACAAACAGGTACCCCCATCAACAGGTACCCCCATCAACAGGTACACCCATCAACTGGTACACCCGCACACAGGTACCCCCATCAACAGGTACACCCATCAACTGGTACACCCACACACAGGTATCACCATCAACAGGTACCCCCATCAACTGGTACACCCACAAACAGGTACCCCCATGAACTGGTACCCCCATGAACTGGTACACCCACAAACAGGTACACCCATGAACTGGTACCCTGGTAAAAAAAATAAGAAAATAAAAAAATAAAGTGATTGATTTTTGTCTAAAAGTTGGACAAAATGCGTTCAGGGAAAACTTGTCTTCTTAAGTAGTCAGTCAGCGTGACCTTTGAGAGGGCTTGGGGGCTGCCATTGATTGCTCCCTTCTCTAAGCCCCTGCCTGACTCTTAGCCATGCCACGCAGATACAGGGCAGGTGCCCCACACAGCACAGGAAGGCATTAAGACACACTCCACTCCTCCATCCCTCCATCCCTGGGAGCCATGGTAAACAAGCCATTCTGCCCTAACAGTGCTGGCAGTCCGCCATCAGCACCCACACCCACGCCCCCCCCCCCCACACACACACACTCCCCTTCATCTAAGTTTCCCAAACACATTAGCAGTCTCCCCACCCCCTGCCCTCACATCTACATTTCTCAAACATATTAGCAGTACTCCCACCTCCCTCTCTCTGTCTCACACTCACACACACACACACACCCTGCCCCCTCATCTACATTTCCCCCGCACGCTGAAAGTGATGGATTAGCATCGGCGCTAAACAAACAGGTCGCTATGAGCACATGCGGCTGTGGTGGAATGGGGCGGTGCTTGGCTGGCGCGGAGCGCAGGAAGGCGTGGCGGCAGGGGGGGTTGGGGGGGGGGGCTACCTCATACCGACGCACGGCATATAGATGGGGGGGCCGCCAGCCATTAGGGGTAAATGCTGAGAGCGGCCAAACAAATTGCGTTAAATTGAATAGCTGCTAGTCTCGTGCTAGCGGTTTAA
>CM050200.1:5648209-5658209 GCA_027475355.1 Coilia nasus
GCCAACTACTTTACTCAGACGCTTTCTGCTAACTACTTTATTTTTACCTTTAACTACTATGCTTTTTAAATTTGATCTTTTGTGCTTTTACATATTGTTCTTTGCTTTTATTTTTGTTAAGCACAGAGAACTGCCTCTGTGTATAAAATGTCCTTCACGAAGCAAACCTACCTTGCCTTACTTTACCTTAAAGGGCAACTAGAGGTTACATTTCCTACACAGATTCTCACACAGAATCTCACACAGATTTTCTTACCATCCTTAGAAAATGAAGACTGACCGCTTTGCTCCTGGTCACTGACATTTCGCTGATTAATTTGTCTTGTGCCGCTCCGACAAGCACACTTTTCATGGCTGACTCGTGTCACGGTGTTGGGCAGGTGTGTGGCAAATTACACTTTTAAGTGAACTCTGTACAGATGCTACTGAGTTGGAACTGCTGTCCATGTATGAGTGCTTTATGCGGGTATTTATTTATGGTGAAATACAGCATAGCTTCAGTGACGTACTCACTTCACATGTGAATCACTTCAGATATGACAGGTAACGTAAATGATTATGCCAAATCTAACACTGTGCCTTTCCTATTGGTGAAAATACATGAAAACACATGAAAACAACTGCTCATAACCTTCATAACATTCACATGAATGTCACCCCCAAACACTTTGCAAAACAATTGTGGGCTGGCTGTCACAACAGGGTCACCGAGGCCGTTTTAAAAAGCAAACAAATGGAGATTAGTGGGGATAAGAGGTACAAATGACCGCTCCAAGGTAATCAAATGCTGGGTCGGGAGTGATGCATGATGGGAGTGAGGTCACAGGTCCACCTCAGCCCCGCCGGACAAAGAGATGTGTGCGCGTCGTCTCGTCGCCGGCAGAGCTGATGAAAATGAAATGGTGCGCAATGAATCACCGCTCGGGAAATCAATTTATTTAGTCACTCAGCCACTGCCAAGTTATTTATTGCGTGTCAGTGGGAGCTGTTGGCTCAATTTAATTTCTGCTACAAGGGGCTGAAATAAAGGAGAGGAGATGACGACGTAGAGAGGAGAGGAGAGGAGAGGAGAGGAGAGCAGAATAGAGAGAGAGAGAGAGATAGAACGCTTCAATGTAGGAGCGAGGGGGGGGGAAGAAAGAGCTGAAAAGAAGACAAATGACGGCACATTATGGTGCGGACGAGAGGGACGAGATAGCGGCGGCGGCAGCATTCGATGGAGCGTCTTGCCGCAGGGGGCGAAAGAAAATGACCGATAATATCCGGCCGCTGGCTAGAGCATTTTCAGCCGAGGTTTGCGGCCGACCATCAATTCTAAACGGCTGAAATGCATGCCTGTCTTAAGCCCAATGGTGCCAGGCATATTGGCTACTGGAAAGAAACGAGGGAAGGAAAAAATGCTTTATAGGGTGTGGTTTTACATAGCATAAAGCACAAGCATTTACACTTATTTCATCTTTTCAGATGCTCTCTGCTAATGATTTACCTTCAATTACTCATTTACACTTATTTTATGTTTGCTTTATGTTTGCTTATTTTTTGTTTGCTTATTTTAAGTTTGCTCTTTTATTTACCTTGTACATACCTTGTACCTTTATCCTTTTACACGTATTTCACTTTTACACCGCTTATATTTATTTTGTTAAGGACATTGAACTGCCTCTGTGTATGAAATGCGCGATACAAATAAACTTGAGCTGACTTGACTATGCAACTTTGATTTGCTCTCGTCATCATCTCTCCACCCATTTAAAATGTAGGCTTCTGCTCATTAAAGATCTGACACAGACTAATAACCCAACCCTGTTTGGGTTCTGTCAAGTCCTTGATACGCCATGCGTTGTAATGATGTAATGTGATGGAAGCCTAAACTGAGCATGTAGGATGCATATGCATACAGTATGTATGCATAAAGGAACATATACTTCTGTACTCTTTTTGACTGTTTACGTGTCAGACAGCACATGTCCAAATGCATGTGCATCCAAATTGGTCACTTAAAAAAAACACAAAAAAAACAACATTTGATTTGATTTATTTATAGGCTACTCTAACCCTCATTTCTAATAATAAAGCAAAAAACTTAAAACTCACACAGCTCTTCTTAGGACCCTCGAAGACAGGTGATGCCGCCATGACTGGTTGAATAGGGTTCTACAGAATGCCCTCCTTTGCAGGATCCTTTGCAGTGCAGAAGAGTGCACAAATGTACACCTGTAAGACATCAAAGAAATGAAAGTTAAAAAGGGGGGGGAATAGCTGCAGAGCAACGGCGGTGAAATACTGCTTCTTCTACCTTTACTTGACTTGAGTTATGCAGATTAGGCTACATTGCATGTGTGTGACTGCCATGAGTGGAGCAATTGCTTCAATGGCTGATAAAAGTAATAACAAGCTGTGGAGAATGCTGAAAGCCATCTTGATAATTGAGACGTGAAATCAAGAGCCTGAAACAAGGCTATTTCCTCGCCATGGAAATAGAAAAAAAAAGGGGGGGGCGGGGGGGGTGTAGGATCTCATCTCGTAAGTAACACTTAAGGATGACTGTGGCGGCCCGATTACTTCCATATTTGTCTATCTTTTAAGAGGCGAAA
Source organism: Coilia nasus (assembly GCA_027475355.1). Lineage (NCBI taxonomy): Eukaryota > Metazoa > Chordata > Actinopteri > Clupeiformes > Engraulidae > Coilia > Coilia nasus. The sequence continues at coordinate 5,650,804 of CM050200.1, forward strand.
AGAATGAATGGGAGGAAACTAAAAAGCGTAGTAGGGGCTTTTAAATGCAAAAAAAAAAAAAAAAATACCCAAGAGGCACTTGTGCGCTTCCCGAAGTTTCATTGGTTCCCAGCGGAGGCCGTCTCGCTCTGAATCGGCATGTAATTGCATCCGTGGCAAACTGTGCGGCTTCCAGGGAACAAATGCCGACTTCCGAGGAGAAAAATGGCACCAGAAAAAAAAAAAAAAAAAACACACACACACACACTTGCGGTGCTAGGTAATAGCGGCACGGGCTATTTACTCCATTCCCCGAGGAGCTAAAGAGGAAGCACTCACAATTCATTTGGAGCGATCATTTTCTTTTTCTTTTCTTTTTGAAATTCTTTCTTTCTTTAATGGGGTGGGGTTGTGGTGGGTTTGAATCCTAAAAAGTTTACATTTTTCCGGAGCCGTCTTCCCTCATCCCTCATTCCAGTGCATTCCATTTCAGTCCGCCATCTTTTATCTGAGCTGAGGTCTTAGGCCACCTGTGCTAAACTCCGGGGTGTTTTAACCCTCACATATTTCTCAAATCCTATGCACACATAGGCCCCTCCTGGTCAAATTTGACCTGGGCAAAGAATACCCTCCTAATATGATTCTACACCCAATTCTGACCTACATCTTTTTAAAATGCATAAATAGCCAATCTGACATTCATACATGTGCATGCTTTAATATAGTGTATTTTTAATATATTTACAGCATATTTTTTTAAAGTGGAAGTACATATGTTAGTGACAACCATGATGGATGCATCAAATGCTCTAAATGCTGAAGAAAGATTGCCTGGCTGTCGCACCAAGCTCATAGGGGGAGCTTAGTCTGGTAAATCTCCCAGACAGGAAGTTCTCAGAGGTGGGATCAACGGGCATCTTTCAAATGCCTCTGTGTACTACTGGACAGAGCTACAACCAATCAGACCACTGATTCCGATGTTGAACACGCAGCGTTCGTTTTCCACCGGTGACCAGTTTTTGTGCAATGAAACAGCCTAGAATAAGCAGGTTGGCCAGGCCGACTTGAATGCAAAATTCAATGTAGTGCCACAGGCAGGCAGTATGGGCAGGCCCAGGTTAGAAGAATGATGTTTCAGTGCTTTCTTTCTGCCCTGCAATTCCTTGCACCAGAAAGTCAAAGGAGCTAAGTAGTAAGCAACTGGACTTCTTTTTGGAGCTTGAAGACATTTCACCTTCTCTGTCTGGATCACTGGAGGTGGAGCTGTAGACCACACCCCGTGTTCCATGTCACATGCTTACAGTACAACTTAGCTCCTTTGACTACCATGACCTGAATGAATAAGAATCTACACAGACATCTTGCACCAGAAACCAGTCAATAATACCTGCCTATTTATAGGCTGCTATTACACAGCTGGCTGTGCATGCTGTAGGATTCCTTGCACTACGTCTGTCTTGTTTTACTAATTAAATTAGTTCTGATTAATTCATAGTCACATTTTCTCATGACCTTGTGATATTTCAGTTTACAGTCAAGGACAGTTGGTTGGGAGGAAATGTTGGAAAAGCACCTGTGTGGTTCCAGGAAGTGGCTAATCATGAAGGATCTTGGCAGATCTACCATCTTTACTTAGACCTGGATGGGCCCAAGTAGGAAGTGGAACAGCCAGCCCCTGCACACTCTTACGAGAAGAGTAAAACAGAGAAAACCCATTGGAAATAAGTCAAGCTAAATTCCTGCAAAGATAATATGGTTTACATAGCTCCAGTTTGAAGAAGACTTCATTTTAAAGGACTGAATAATGTGGCAACTTGCATCGTATGGCTTTATACAGGATGGTCCAAAGGCAGGCTTACACTTAGTAGGTATGCACTTTACAATAAAAACATTGACAAAAACACTCAGCAGTAGTCCTTGCATACACATACTCCTTGCAGTCCTTAGGTTAACACACAGTCATTTAAGTCATTTTAGCCTGCAAACAAATTAATAAAAGATAAAGCTACTGATTATATCACATCTACATTTTAGCTACAGTTCACTTTCTGATTAAAATGTGGCAGTTAAATTACCTTACTGTTATGGGGTTTTAAACATGTCAAGTGGGACTGCATGAGATCAAGAGCTAAGGAGCCTGGAGCCGAACAGCAGTAGGACACTGCCCTCTTGTGGTCATCCAGAGAAATGCCTGACACACCAGGAGTCACGATGGTCCTTTGGTAGCCTGTGTGCAGCTAAAAACCCCTTAAATTACTAATATCTGGCGCAGTAGCATGTCACACTGAAACACCAGTTTACAAGTCCTCCTCTGTTTACCTATTTAAGTTCATTATTTACTTTAAGGCCACAGCTTATGTTTTGCCACAACAGTTTTGCCATGCGGTGCATTTGGCCCAATCTGTGTTCATTTGCCCAATTTGCCACAATGGTGTCTTTTTTCTCATGTATTTTATGCAGTCCCAGCGTACACATTTTCACTTCCTATTTCCCCTTATTTTTATTGTTACTGGTGCACTGATGTTCCAGCAGTTTATACTTCTAACTTGCACCAAAGCAATACTAATAAAAACTGATTTGACTTTGGTTACTCACTTCAATCGCAACAGACTTTAAACACTGTTTCTGTATTGACTGTTTACAGATGCCAATCTGCAAAATACACTTTTTTTCAACCAGCTGTAAGAAGTGAATGTTTAAGCCCAACATTTACATACAGTAATGTTCAAAAGTTTTAGGCAGGTGTGAAAAAAATGCTGTCAACTAGGAATGCCTTCAAAAATGGAAGTGGTAATCATTTATGTTCATCAATTAACAAAAGAGAAACCTAAATTAATTCAATATTTGGTGTGACCAGTTGACTTCAAAAGAGCATCAATTCTTCTAGGTATACTTGCATAGAGTTTTTGAAGGAACTCGGCTGGTAGCTTGCGCCAAACATCTTGAAGAACTAACCACAGATACTCTGTCGATGTAGGCTTCCTGACATATACAACCACTTTGGTGCCATTGGCTGATCATACACCCGACTACAGTATAATCCTGCAAAATCCCTGACTTTGTGTGTACCCCTGTGTGTATACACTTTGTGTGCACCTGCCTAAAATCTGTCAAAAAAACAACTTATGCCCATCAAGTCCTTTCAGCCTCATGGGTGTTTTAACATTAAACATGTGGATGGCTAAAAAGATACAGTACTGTGCAAAGATGTAGACAGGTGCCTTCAAACAGCATCAATTCACACAAAGGGGTACACACAAAGTCAGGGATTTTGCAGGATTATAGTCAGGTGTATGATGAACCAATTACACCAAATTGGTTGTATATGTCAGGAAGCCTACATCCACAGAGGATCTGTGGTTAGTTCTTCAAGAGGTTTGGTGCAAGCTACCAACCAAGTTCCTTAAAAAACTCTACAGTACACATAGAAGAATTGATGCTCTTTTGAAGGCAAAGGGTGGCCACACCAAATACTGATTTGACTTAGGTTTCTCTTTTGTTCAGTCACTGGATTTTGATGAACATAAATGATTAACACTTCCATTTTTGATGAGGCATTCCAAGTTGATAAATTTTTTTCACACCTGCCAAAAACTTTTGCACATTACTGTAACTAAACAATTCAGGAACATAAACCAAATTTTGTTTTTTCCATGACACTGAACATGTATCATTTTATGACACTGAACAACGTAGCAAGCAAAAAAAAAACTCTCGGGTAAAAACACAAAAACAAAATACAGTCTGACAGATAAATGATTAATACAAAAACTGTACATTAACAATTCTTCTCCGACATACACTTAAGATGAAGGCTCCATCTTTCAATTTATACAAGAAAAAAAGTACATTCCATAGTGAGTCACTCATTGCTACAAATCGCCGGACACAATGTTGCTCTTTGTAAATCTAAATTCAAGCTTGTCTATAAACGGATCAGCTTTTCTCAGTGACTATTTGGTAGTGTTGCTAGAGCACATAACTGTTCTGATTAATTGTTGTTGTTGTATAAATGTATACAGGAGGAAATGTAGCTGCTTTCAACCCTTGCCCTGATCGACCCATTAAACTAGTCACTAATGCCTAATACACTCAGACCTTAATCCACCTGGGGGTATTCCAGAAAGCAGGTTTAATAACTTACTGTGGTATGTTAACTCAGAGCAAGTATTAGTGGTAAAGCCCCTAATATCAGATCCCTCTGCATTTGTTATGCATGAGCATTAGCTGGTTGCTAATAGGTCGGGTAACTGCATGACCAGCATGCATCTTCATCTTGGGCTGCATGGCTCAGCTCCTTGTAGAGGACTCACAAACCACCTAGTGGCCCACTCCATGTCAAGCCTTTTGTACAGCTCATCCTTCCAGTCATCAGATAACCAGAGCTGTCTGATTGCATACAATTACCATCTGACATGTCTATCTCTATGTGATGAGTCCTTGCCGGTTTGTAAAACAAAGCTGCTCTGCAACTGACAATAAGTTCCTAATATACAGTCAAACTTACAATGTGTTCCTAGCCTATAGTCAAACTTACAATGTGTTCCTAGCCTATAGGCAAACTTACAATGTGTTCCTAGCCTATAGTCAAACTTACAATGTGTTCCTAGCCTATAGTCAAACTTACAATGTGCTCCTAGCTTATAGTCAAACTTACAATGTGTTGACGGTATATGGAGAAGCTTACAATGTGTTTCTAGTATATAGTCGAAATGTTTCAGAATAAATAGCAAACCTATGAAAGGTTCGTATGAATACATGAATACGCAAACACAGCTTTCCCAGAATGCACCCTGTGTGCCCCTGCTGTTCAGGACTGGTTCAGTAGCCTAGTCCCAGTGCTGCTGTTTCACGAACCCAGGGCCTGCTTCTTGGTGTCGTTGGCCTTCATCAGGGCTTTGATGGCCCGCGCTCTCATCTCCAGCTCCAGCAGCTCCAGCTGTTGTGCCGAGGGCTGTGCGACCCCCCCCGCCGCCGCCCCAGGGGCTGATGGGATATCCCCCTGTGTGGGAGGCCTCCGCTGTGGGCGTGACTGGGACGTGTGAGCACTGGGCGGAGCTGGTCTGGGCTGTGGCTGCGGTGGTGGTTGGGGTGTGGGTGGCGCGGGGTCGAGCGGGACAGACAGGGTGAGGATCTCGCTGACGCTGCGCTCAATGTCCTTCTGGAGCTCCAAGCGAGGCTCTTCGTCTGCTCCTCCCTCCTCCTCCTCCTCCTCCTTCACCTCCTCCCCTCCTCCTTTTTCCTCCTCTGGCTCTGCTGGGGGCGTAGTCGTCGGGGGAACCTCCGCCGCCACTACTGAGGACTCCCCCTCCCCCTCCTCCTCCTCGCCCTCCTCCTGGGGCTTCTCCTCTTTGGGACCCTCGATGTCACTGTCGTCAGCATCTGCGTTGATGCTCAGCACATCACTGTCCTCCCCCGACCCTCCACCTATATGGGTGCACACAGTGGTTAAATTGGCTTTTGTAAGGAGGGGGAGCCCTTGTTTAATCACAGCGGTCAATATCTCTCTCTCTCTCTATTGCTATTACCAAAGATACTGTAGGGCAGCTGTGGACTAGTAGTTAGGGAGATGCCCTTGAGCAAGGCATCTAACCCCACACTGCTCCAGGGACTGTAACTGAAGCCCTGTAAGTATCTGTAAGTCGCTCTGGATAAGAGCGTTAGCTAAGGGGAATGTAATGTAATACTATAGCAGAGGAAGCTCAGAGGAAGCTCAGAGGAAGCTCAGAGGAAGCTCAGAGGAAGCTCAGCTCCAGCTGGAGCCAGCTGAGCTCCGGAAGGCTCCAGCCCAATTTCAACTCTGGGTGCAGGCACAGTATTGCTCAAAAAGGGACATGTTTTTTTTGTTTGTTCGTGATATATTTATGTTGTGATATTTACCAGGTGCTTTTATTCAAACGATTGTAGAACCAGAGGGACAATAAACATAAACAATAAAATAGCGGCAAAATATATTCAACCACAGTTTTTTTTTATGTTTAGGTTAAGTTACAGCCACACTCACCTGTATTACTACTATTATTATAACCAAAACCAATAGTAATAACAACCGTATAACAATATAAGGAGTCCACAGGAATACACGGCCATAGTCACAAAATCACATTTTTGAAGTTAGTCCCGTTACTGGTAGCTGCATTAAAACCCCAGCTTTTTCAAAAGTAATCCTGTGAATAAACAAGCATACTCTTGAGCTAGAAGCCATTTAAAATAGCATTTACTTATAAAACTCAACATAAAAAATCTAACTTGTAAATTACATTTTGTCCGTGTCTGCATGTTGTGATCATGCCCGTTTTTTTCCTGTCAGGACTCCTCATATACTATTACTCCAGTCTGATAAAAAGCACTGAGACACTGACCTTGCTTGAGATCATCCCCTTCACTGTTGTCTTTGACAGATGAGGTGGAGTCAACATTGTTGTCCTGCCTTGGTTATCAAACAAACAGCACAGACATCAGATTGCACTTCAAGACGAACTGATTAAAAACCATGACAAACTCCAAGGTATCGCAAAAGTTAAAAATTGCATTGGCTTGGTCATATAACCCTTCAAAAGACTCTGATGCGTTTCGGCAATCAAGCCTTCATCAGAGAGTCTGGAGAGTCTTGTTTTGGTGTTTTGTTTGAAGTTTCCCATCCAAAGAACACCTTAAAAACTACTTCTAAGTCCAGGAAGTGTTCCTAGGTGGACATTTTGTTTGACACTGATTAAAAAGCATGCTTGACTATCTGGGCAAAGAGTCATAGACTGCAGTACACCCCAATGATTGAACAGCATATCGGAGTATGATGTGATGTGATATCGGAGTGATGAGACTCACTGGCTGTCAGCTGCACTGCTGTTCTTCTGTTCTGCCTCTGGCTCGGTCACCTCTTCACCTAATAAGCACAGAATAAAAGACCTCTCAAACATCATGTTACCACTGTAGGCCGGCCTTTTTTAATAGGTCCTGCTACCCACATACATCTGACGAGACAGTAACTATTTCATAACAAACTATATGAAAAGGAATTAAATCAACTACAATAAGGTTCCTGAGGGGTTGTATTGAAATAGCTGCATGCAGCAATACATAGTAACACACACAGGCAGACACAGACACACACACACTTGATCGGGGATTCTCCTTAGCATCCTACTGACTGAATATTGTTGTATACCTTCGAGGATTGCAAGGAGGTTAGTTGGTGAAAGCTGCTCCAGTTGTTCCCAGCAAAGCTTCTTAATCTCATCAAACGGCACATCCTTTAAAGAGAAGCAGACATTGACATAATAACAGCAACTGTTTACGTAGTCCACGGGTGACGAAAGCCATTTAGTGTACACAGGCGTCTGTTTATATACCTTCAACTCGTCGGGAAGCATCGTTTTGAGTTTGTTTTCGCCTAGCACATGGAAACACTGCTCCAGCATCTCCTGTCG
>CM050200.1:5670709-5673209 GCA_027475355.1 Coilia nasus
CACACACACACACCCGAGCGTGCACACACTCACACAAACTCATTCAACATTTCAACAGTGATGTTGAAAAAACGAACGAGCAGGGATACACCGATTAAAGTCCTACCTTGTATTGGTTTTATCTGTGTGCCTACGTAGTAATGGCTAATTTAATTAATTACCTCATCTAGCTGACTGAAGAGCTCCGCTAATTAGCATCAGCCTAGCCAACAGATGGAGCAGAAACCAGATAGCACCTTTTGCTTCTCCAGGGTGAGGTTTCCCACCTCTGCCAATGAGACCCTGCTCTGCTGTGAGTGAAGTTCCATTCCATTCCATTCCATTCCATTCCATTCCATTCCATTCCATTTAGCTGATGCTCTTATCCGGAGCGACTTACAGTGAATTAGGTACAGGGACAACGTGGGGTGAGATACCTTGCTCAAGGGCACTTCAGCCATGGATGAGGGTGCAGGAGATCGGGCTCTGGTTATGCATTCTCCCATCCACATTTTTTCCCACATTTTTAGTATGGGGATCGAACCTGCGGTCCCTAAGACCCCCTACTCCCTAACCGTTAGGCCACAGCTGCCCTGTTACTCTGGACTCCCACCTCTTCTGGACTCATGGATACTACTCCCATGTAAATCTGAAACAGGTCTAGAGGTTCTGAGAGGTTCTGAGAGGTTCTGATCCAAACATACTGTGGTCAAGCCTTTAGTCTATACTGCCCTACAAAGCCAAAAGCCAGTAACTATATATTTGCTCCGGGCTGACTTGACACTGGAAATTGACTTTATAACACCTCCTTGGTCTTGTGACTAAATCTCGTGCTTCTTCCTATTAAGAAAGCAGATAAAAGCATCACCACTATTACACCTACAACATGTTTGACTGGGCAGTATGACAGCTTTGAAGGCATTTTTCTCAGTTTCAGTGTATTCGCGTAGTTACTGCACTTTGGCTTTGTAGGGCAGTACAGAAGCAGCTTCCCTCCTCCTTAATGGAAGCGTCCGCCATTTTGGCTTCAGTCCAGTCCCCTGTGTTCAGTCCCTAAGGCAGTCCTCCTTCAGCATGCCCCTCTGGGAGGTGAAATGTAAATGTAGGAATATGGAAGGGAGAAATGTGTGTAAATGTGTCTTCTTTAAACCACTACTTGACCTCTGGGCACATAGATGTGAATGTCCCATGATCACTCAGCTCCATGTAGCAGAAGAGTCTGTTACTGATCCAGCCACTCGAGTCTAATCCAGTCTCAAAGGTCCAGTATCTTGGCAGGTCCAGACTTTCCAGCATGCTCCTTTGTGGTCATGTATGTAAATGCCTCTGCCTCTAACCTCCGCTTTGCCTCTGCAGACATGGACATCACCGTCTCATGATGGCTGTGTTCCACACGTCTAGGCGGGTCCACTGTCTCGGTTCCGGTCCAGTCTCCTGGGTCTAGTCCCTGAGTAGGTCCCTAAATGTGTCTTAGTTTAACCTCTTAGTTTGACCTCTGTACACCGTTTCATTCAATATTCAAGCTTGGTCTGGAAAATGTCCCATAGACAGGAAGTTCTCAGAGGCGGGATCATCGGACGTCTTTCAAATGCCTCTGTGTACTACTGGACAGAGCTACAACCAATCAGACCACTGATTCCGATGACATATGCGTAGCGTTCGTTTTTCACTGGTTCACTGGAGTTTTCCGGACCAGGAAAAACTGAGAATTGGCAGGTTGGCCAGACTGACTTGAACATTAAATTCAATGTAGCATTACAGACAGTATGGCTGGATCCAGGTTAATATACAGTATTTACCTAAAACACATTGAATTGCCTGTGTGTATGAAACATGCTGTGTAAATAAACTTGCTTTGCTTTCCTGTTGACTGACATACAGAAACCAGCCTCCCTGTCTCCTCATCAGTGAGGCCATTAGTGCTGCTGTCTGTCTGTCTGTCTGTCTGTCTGTCTGTCTGTCTGTCTGTCTGTCTGTCTGATGTACACATCATCCTTTCCCCCCATCCCTCTCTCCATCATCCTTTCTCCCATCCCTCTCTCCATCATCCTTTCTCCCATCCCTCTCTTCCTCTACTCTCTTCCCATCATCCTTTTCTCCATCCCTCTTTCCCTCCTCTTCCATCCCTCTCTTTCATCCTTTTATCCCTCCTTCCCTCTACCTACTCTCGCCCCACCACCATCTCCCCTCATCTTATTCAGTACTTGACTCTCCTCCCTCCTCTCCTCATCTATTCTATCATTCTTCCTGACATTCATGCTTTTATTCATTCTTTTTTCCCATCCACTCTCTCTCTCTCTCTCTCCTGCTGTTTCCCATTCAGTCATCTCCCAGCATCTGCAGGAGCGGAGTGCAAAGATCGCTCCTGAACGGTCTGTGGCGTTTCGTGGAAATCGGCCCGCTTGCCAGAAAGAGAACCATTAATGAAGTTCGCGGATTACGAGAGATGGAGGCGAGGAAGGGAGTGAAAGAAAGAGGGAGGAGAAAAAAAGAAAAAGAAAAGGGAAAAAAAAAGAGACAG
>CM050200.1:5678209-5680709 GCA_027475355.1 Coilia nasus
GAGGGAGAGAGAGGGAAAGAGGGAGAGAGGGAGAGAGAGATGGAAGGAGAGAGGGAGAGAGAGGGAGAGATGGAGGGAGAGAGGGAGAGAGGGAAAGAGGGAGAGAGGGAGAGATGGAGGGAGAGAGCGAGAGAGGGAAAGAGAGAGGGAGAGAGAGGGGGCGAGAGGGAGGGAAGAAAATGAATAGATAATGATTATGCCTCGTGAATCCACAACAAATTGATTGTTCAGATAAATAGCTCTCTGCCCTCCGCTGAGACAGAGAGAGTACCTAGCAGAAATCGCTCGAAACTTGGAGTAGGTAAACACTGCTGAGTGAAAATAAATAGATAAACAAACAAACAAACAAATAAATAAATACCACCAGTTGCTAACTATTTAGGCTGGTTCTGTAGCTAAATATGAAGTGTTTTTTTTATCTTTTCTGTGTGCGCTGACCTTGGGGTTGTTTTTGTCTAACTCACTCATCAAGGTGAGCATTTCAAACATGTATATTGATGCTTAACTGCCACGTTATTCCCTGAAAGGCATTATAAAACAAATATTATTACATTACACTTAGCTAACACTCTTATCCAGAGTGACTTAGTTATTTATAGGGTTTCAGTTACAGTCACTGGATGAGTGTGGGGTTAGATGCCTTGCTCAAGGGTATTTCAGCCATGGGTAGGGCGGGATTCGAACCTGTGACCATCCGATCCCAAGACCAACTCCCTAACCACAAGACCACAGCTGCCCACAAATGCCACAAGGTGGACAAAAACATGCCCAAAATCTTGATCATGAAGAAACAATGGAAAGGTGATTCCTGGTTTTCATCAGAATCTGCATCAGAAAAGCTGTATCTATGGAGTTGTGCGGGAACTACAATCAGCTCACAACTGAAAGAGCATAAAACATAAAGGACTGACTGTTGGGTGTACCACACACACGTTCCCCTTTTATTCTCCCAGCACAGTTTGACAGGGCTGGCGTGGACTTCTTCCTTAGCCATACATGCATGCATACATACATGTAAAACTCACCCTACTGTTGCCATCTTGGGGTAGACATCAATGGCTTTTAATGCAAGTGTTCGGTGGTAGTCCACTTCCCGCTGTGGCAAATGAAAGGCCAAGACCAACTTTGATGTTTTATAACATGCATACACAAATGCTAAGCATATGGTGCACCGGGTGTTTCCATTCAATATTTACAGTACTTTCCGCCATCCGCGTTTGAACCATAGAGAGATCAGCAGTCAGGCAGTGCCAGCAAACTAACAGCCAGTGCTCTTAGCACCACACTGCAGATAACTGAAAATGTGTTCATTGCACTGACATTTTAATGACGCACAACGCCCGTTTCATTTTGAGACTGAAGTCATCTAGTTTTCTTTTCATTTTTTTGACATTGCTCTAGCCATCATGTCACATAATTACATAGTATCTTGTGTGTGTGCGTGTGTGTGTGTGTGTGCGCATGTGTCTGTGTGTATGTGCGTGTGTGTGTGTGTGTGTCTGTGTCTATGTAGCTAATGTGCATGTTAACAGTGGCCTAAAATACATTGGACACCTGAAACACCTGAAATACAATTGACTGAATACATTGGATGAACGGATCAGCTAAACAGAGCTGTACAACTTGCTAGTGTAAAGAAGGCTATTATCGGTCAGGTGGTGAGAGACATTTGGATTCAAAATCAGTTTAAAATATACATTATCAGTTAACTTGCTTAAACCAAAGGTTTTCAAAGCTGAGTTTGTCTATTTTCATTGAGATAATTTCTTTTTTATCGGGCCACACGAACCCTCATTTTAAGTGGAACAGCAACAGAAATGGCCAATAATAGGTACTATGCCGACAATAGGACCACATTCTCTAAGTTCAGAAAATGTAAGCATAGCGAGAGGTTCTACCAGGAAGACGTAATGCGCGTCATCAATTAACTGTCGTCCAATCAGCATCAGATTTTATTATTATGCCCTGTCGCCACTACAGTTAGCATCTGTTCCGTTTTCATGTTTTGATCAGGACAAAGGACAGAACCTATGCCAAAGTTATGTTGTGCCATATCACTATCTGTCATCAAATAGGTTGTTATTAAGTTTTCATATAGCCCACTCAGAGTCTGTCACTCACCCCAAAAACTGAACATTATCACCGGTAACACATACAGTAAGTGCTACAAGGGACTTCAAAGTCTTGTTTTGTAAGGCTGATATCAGGCCATACGGTAGCACAGGAGTAGCCTGGGTAAACCCGCCCCTCGTACTTCATTTCATTTCGTGCAGAGGGTCTGGACCGGAGTCTCTTGAGGAGCATTTGGCAAGTCGCAGAACGTACGGTCCAATCAGCGAACAGAGGGTGTGTTCGTTAGCCGTGACGTTGACATTGTGTGCTACATTTGAATTGTAGTGCGTAGGTAGGCTAATTGAATACGTGACGACCAGCCGTTAGCGATTGGGTAAAGGCAGAGGCACTTTTTTTAAACTTCAGCAGAGTCCACACCTCCAGCAAA
>CM050200.1:5683209-5693209 GCA_027475355.1 Coilia nasus
ATGAAATGATTGGGCGTGTGGTGGTGGTGCCGTGCGAAGGCTTCGGCGGTCGGCGTTCGGCGGTCGGCGTTCGGCGGTCGGCGTTCGGCGGGCGGCGGCTTCGCCCATTATCTTGTCCCGCACGCCGTAATTATCGCTCCTGCTCTTTCCGCACCACCAGACACGTCTCGGCCCCGCGCCATTGTAATCGTGATTGACTGTGTGTGTGTGTGTATGTGTGTGTGTGTGTGTGTGTGTGTGTGCGCCATTGTAATCGTGATTGACTGTGTGTGTGTATGTGTATGTGTGTGTGTGTGTGTGTGTGTGTATTTGTGTGTGTGTGTGTGTGTGTGTGTATGTGTGTGTGTATGTGTGTGTGTGTGTGTGTGTGTATGTGTGTGTGTGTGTGTGTGTGTGTGTGTGTGTATGTGTGAAAACTGCAACATTGTAATCGTGATTGACTGTGTGTGTGTGCGTGTGTGTGTATGTGAAAACTGCGACATTGTAATCGGGATTGACTTCTGCGGCAAGCAGGTCGCCTGAAAAAAATGGCAAGCAGAGCTCAGAACTCCCATTGCCTGTCGTCCGTCTGCCGAAGAGGAAAAAGAGGCCTCAGACTCACTTGCTCCTCATAAACCTGCAGTGCACCCAATGATAGCCAGTCCCCCAAACCCATCCCTCCCATCCTCAAAACAACCGCCCTGTCCCCCTCAACCGCCCCCCCCCCAGCTCCACTCTCCTACACCCCCCCTCTCCCCCTCTCTCTTCCTCCTCATAAACTTGCAACGCACCTAATGATACCCACTCCCCCAAATCCACCCCTCTCATCCTGAAAACAACCACCCGCCCAACTCCATGTCGACCCTCCTACAACTCTCTCCCTCTCTCTCTCTCTTTCCCTCTCTCTTCCTCCTCATAAAGTTGCAGTGCAATGATAGCAAACCCCGCCTCCTTCCTCAAAACAACCATCCCTATCCCCCTCACCCCCCCCCCCCCCGCCTCCACATATTCTCTCCTTCATCTCTCTCTCTCTCCCTCCCTCCCACCTTCTCTCCCACCTTCTCTCCCCTCTCTCAGACTGCCTCTCTCAGATCCTCTCTGCTCTGCCCTCTGTCTGCATCAGTCTACTGCTGCTGCCTGCGTTCTGTTTGTTGTGCCGCTGTGAGTTGTACTCTGTACTTGGCTGAAGGGGACAACCTTCATTACACAGGACCTGTACCACAGCTTCGTTAAATTTCCCATTGTGATGCGTTCTTTAGAATGCCAATTGATTTTCTATATACGCACACCTATGAAGTACAGTAGATCCCTGCATTCCGACTGTATCATGCTTATGTTTCAATGCGGCAAGTTTGTGGTGAACTGTAAATAAATGGTAAAGATGTAACAGCTTTAGCAAATGACGAGCAGATGGAAGAACATAGAGTTGCAACATGTTATATGCCTATGAGATTAGTGCTGTCACGCTGCATTCAGACTCTCTACTAACGTGATTTTGCTAAGCAATGCTTAACAGAACTTGGAAATAGTTAGCTTCACAACCAAAGGCATGGAACTAACGACTGGGTTTTGGCCATAGCAACCTCCAGTTTGAAATTAGTAGCGGCAGTTTCTTCAGTAAGTTATGAAAACATACATCTTGTGACGGAAGGAAGTAGTTCTACAAATAAGCATGTTTTAGCAGTTAAAATGTGGAAATTATTTCCTAAAATTAACATCAGACAAGTGTGTTAACCGTGGTATAAGCGGAATAATGGACTTCACAGTGTTTGTATATCAGAAAGTTAATGCACTGACTTTATGCAATGACAGAAATGCACATTACATTAATTTCTGTCATTGCATACTTTTCATCATTAAAATGACAAAATCAGGTGGGCCTAGCCCAAAACACATGGGGAGCCTTTAATAAAACAACCAATCAAACAAAGGAAGGCGTCTGTAGACCCACCCGTGGCTATCCCAATGTGTAACAGGGGTTGTAAAACTAAGTGTAATGCTATGAGGTAAGAAAGCTCTGTAAAAAACACAGGAGAGTCCCTAGAGTAACTACTGGGCAAAGTCTCAGGGACAGAGGATCATAAAGTCATTTTAAATAAAACACACCAGGTTTTTCTGAAAATGAATGTCCTTAATCGCCTGAGCAGCAAAAGTGTTCCTGCTTTGACTGCGAAAATGAACGGTTGGCCACATTTCTCTGTGCAACCATACTGAGAAAGTGGTGCGTCACCAAAACTGGCTTTGGTGGATTTGGCTAGCTTTCCTCTGACCAGTGGTGGCCATGGCCCCCCCTGGCCCCCACGTGGCCACGCCCCTGAGTAGTGCGTCACCAAAACTGGCTTTGGTGGATTTGGCTAGCTTTGCCAGAGCATAAAAATTGCCTACGAAAAGCTAGAACCATTTGTTGCTTAAATTTGTGTGCCCTTATTTAGGGCTACTTCATATGGAATGCATTGGGGTCAGGTGGAAAAGCATTACATTACATTACACTTAGCTGACACTCTTATCCAGAGCGACAGATATTTACAGGGTTTCAGTTATATTCCCTGGAGCAGTGTGGGGTTAGATGCCTTGCTCAAGGGCATCTCAACCATGGATAGGGCGGGATTCAAACCTTCCGGCAACCTTCCGATTGCAAGTCCAACTACCTAACCACTAGGCCACAGTTGCCCTACACAATTAAACAATATAGCAATTTTATGACGTAAGCAGACACAGTTTTGACACATTTTGTACATAAATGTACTAATACAAATATGATAGAATATGAATATGCATATACATTATGTATTATATAAAAGTAATATACATTTAAACATACACATGTATTTAAAATAAAATATTACATAATAAAAACACATTTTCTTGCATCACTTCATCGTTAAAGTCTGATTGAATTATTTCTCACTGAACTGCGTAGTGTGTGAGGACAGAAGTATATTGGCAGTCACTTCCAGTCAATCCTGCAATTAGAGTTGGGCAAATGAACGGCTGATTATATTTCTCCAATACAGTCCATTTCCCTCTTGTTCTGCGACCCAGTAAGAACCAATTTGTCTGGGATAACAAGGCAAAAACTGTCTTATACTGACTTCTGACATATTTCCTAACAATTTTGACAGTCCCTGATCCTAATCTTCAAAATGAACTCATTTCGCCCGCCCTGTTATCCCCTGATACTCACAGGCTGTCAATATACCCCCCCCCCTTCCCAGCAACACCCTAAACCCCACATCCTCCACCCTCCCCCTGACTCTCTCTCTCTCTCTCTCTCTCTCGCTCTCTCTCTCTCTCTCATTCACACACACACACACGCACACACACACACACACATACCCAGACACACACACACACACACACACACACATGCACACACACACACATACACACACACACATACACACACACACACAGACACACACATACACACACACATGCACACACATACACAAACACACAGACACACACATACACACATATGCACGCACACACACACACACACACACACACACACACACACACACACACACACACACACACACACACACACACAAACCTCTTAGATCCATAGCCTTGGGTGATGTAAGCTTGTGCTTTCTCTGTCTCTGTCCCTTTCTTTCACTCTCTTCTTTCTTTTTCCACTCTTTTGCTATCTAACTCTTCCTTTGACTGCCCTCTCTCTTCTCCCTCTCTCTCTCTCTCTCTCTCTCTCTCTCTCTCTCTCTTCTCCCTCTCTTTCTCTGTCTCTCTCTATGTATCCATCTGCTCCCTCTCTTGCTCAATCTCTGCATGTATGTGTTCCTCTAATTCTCTCTGTCTATCTCTCTCTCTCTCTCTCTCCCTCTCTCTCTCTCTCTTTCTCTCTCTCTTTTTCTCTCTCTCTCTCTGTCTTTCTCTCTGTCTCTGTATCTCATCTATGGCTCCAGTCACCAGTCTGTCTTTTTTGCTCAATCTCTCCGTGTCCATGTCCCTTGCTCCTGCTCTCTCTCTCTCTCTCTCTCTCTCTCTCTCTCTCTCTCTCTCTCTCTCTCTCCCTCTCCCTCTCTCTTTCTCTCTCTGTTGTAAAAGTGCAGTATCAGTCTGTGCTGAGGAGAGAAGCAGGGTGGAGCATGTTGCTGTTGATGGCACGGTGGTTTTAAATGTGTGATGAGGGTGGTGAAGCTTTTAAAATGCACATAGGGTTGTGAATGGTGTACGTAGTTGATGTGGTATTGTGAAGTTGTGGAATTGTCTGATTATGATTTAATAAAGACGTTTTAAACCTCTCTCTCTCTCTCTCTCTCTCTCCCTCTCTGTATCTCATCTATAGCTCCAGTCACTGGTCTGTCTTTTTTCTCTCTTGCTCCTGCTCTCTCTCCCTCTCTGTCTCTCTCTCTGTCTCTCTCTCTCTATCCCTCTCTATCCCTCTCCTTCTCTCTCCCTCTCTCTTTCTCTCTCTCTCTCTCGCTCATCTATGGCTCTAGTCGGTAAAGCCCAGCCCGTCCTGTCTGACCAAGCCCGGGCGTGTTGGCGCTGACAGCTTTGATTGACAGGCCTCATCGAGGACCTGAGCTCATCACCGCTGACAGTTGGCGCCATCGATCCAGCTGCCTGCCCTGTGTGACGGACGGCTAATGTATTGGATTTAACCAGCCCCTCTCAGTGTGTGTGTGTGTGTGTGTGTTTGTGTATCCCTCTCAGTGCGGAGGCTGGTCTGCGTCCAGTTAAACCTCCTCACACCCCACCATACAAACACACACACAGACACACACACACACACGCCATCTGACCCCCCCCCAACACACATTCCCCCCACCCCCCCTCCACACCCACACACTAGTTGACACCCCCCATGCACACACAAACACACACCACCTGACATTACCCCCCCCCCCCCACACACACACACACACACACCACACTCACCCACCCCCCGTCCCTGGCAGGCAAGCTGTCTGAAAACGTATGTGCCTCTTTCCAGACACGGAGGACACCGCGGATCAAACACTTTGATGGATGGCAGAGCAACCCTTGGACAAGAGACAGGCAAACTAAATATACTCAAGTGCCTATTGACAGAGCTGCTGAAGAGCATGGCGAAAGTTAATGTGTGTGTGTGTGTGTGTGTGCTCGTGTGTGCCACTGAAAACTTGCCATAGAGAAGAATAAAGAGAAACTAGACTGCATTCCCACAGAAAATACTAAAAGTGTACTTCCATGTGCCAAGGATTGTGATCATCAGAGCAAATATGTTTGGAAATAACATCATAAGGTTCTTTGAACCTGGACTTCGCAAAATAATTCCAGTGATATTAAGTTTTTGAAAATTGGACGTACGGGTTCAAAGGTTCATGCATAAAATTACCTTCTTTTAGGTCTTTAACATGACTTCATGCCGTCAAATCTTATTTTTTTGTTTTTAAATGGTTGTCAACTTCATTCAGTGACAAACTGGGCATACTCAGATGGTCCCAGAACTGGGCATGCTCAGATGGAGCCTATATTGGGCATGCTTAGATGGAGCCTGTACTGGGCATGCTCAGATGGAGGCAGAACTGGGCATGCTCAGATGGAACCAGTGCTGGGCATGCTCAGATGGAGCCTGTACCGGGTATGCTCAGATGGAGCCAGAACTGGGCATGCTCAGATGGAGCCTGTACCGGGTATGCTCAGATGGAGCCAGAACTGGGCGTGCTCAGATGGGGTCAGTACTGGGCATGCTCAGATGGAGCCTGTACCGGGCATGCTCAGATGGAGCCACAATTGCTAACAAACTGGGCATTTTCAGATGGAGCCACAACTGCTACTCAAAAAGTTACTAGTCTACTGTAAGAGGAAGACCCAATCTACAATGTGTGTTTGTGTGGTTTGTGTTTGTGTGTGTATGTGCATGTGCGCGTATGCATGTGTATGTCTGTGTGTCTGTGTGTGTGCACGTGCACACGTGTGCGTGTGTGTGTGTGTGTGTGTGTGTGTTTTGTGTATCAAAGAAACAGTCAGACATAGAAAATGATAGGGGTAGCAGAAGACAGAAAGAAAAAGAGTGTGAGGAAATCGCCATGATGGAGATCATACATCAGCAGCCGACTCGACCCAGTTAAGCATTTCGCAGGTCGTTATGGCGATGGGTGTAAACAGATGGAAAATGCAAAACACTCCATTAAGACGTTAAGGCCTCGTCTTGTGCTCATCTCCTAAAGAGGCAATGCATCAACTCTAATGCGGAAGCCCCCAAAATCTATGATGTTAAAGAGAAAGCTAATTAGAAGACGTTAATCTTTTTGCCAGGAGCTTTACCTATAATGATAATAATCTCTAGACTTTAATATGTTTGAGAGAGTGCTTGAGGCATTTTGTCATCCAACAAAGCCGCAGGCAGTTTTCCAAAAAAAAAAAAAAAAGAAAGAAAGAAAAAGAGAGAAAAGAAAGGAAAAAAAGTCCAAAAGTTAAACAGATGCACACTGACAAGAGAAAACAAAGTCTCGCTTGCACATTTGTACAAAGAACTGGGACATGGGCTCCCATTAGGAGAGGCAGCCTCCGGTTCAGCATGTGAAGCTGCTTCAAGATAAGCACATAAAGGACATTAGAGTGGGGACATTTGCACATTGTGATGTCGCACAAGACAAACAAGCAAAATATAAACAAAGCTGAGACAAAAAAACAAGATATCCCTCAGCAATTTTGAGCCTTTACTTTCTTAAAGTCTGTGTAAAATTTCCCAAAAAAATTACGATTTGCATCAACTGCAGTGATAGAAGAGTGGTTTACAGCAGTAATAGAAATAAATGAGCAAGAGCAGGCATGTGTAAGAGAGAACACAACAAAGAAGAAGAAGAAGAAGAAGAACAAGAACAAGAACAAGAACAAGAACAAGAGGCACAGAAGGAATATGATTGGGTACTTGTTTGAAACTACTTGCTGCCTGAGTGGCTGGCTTGAAGCCATGCAATCTCCGAACGTCACCATGCCACATCGTACCAACCCATGTGGTGTTGTCCAAAAACATCACTATGTCTTAAAGCCACGCAATCTCGTCCGAACGTCACCATGCCACATCGTACCAACCCATGTGGTGTTGCCCAAAAATGTCACTGTGTCACGTCCAGAACGCATTGCTTTAAGCCAGCCACTAAGTCAGCCAGTCATTTCAAACAAGTCCAAAATGACAATGATGATGACACTGATGGGCTAAGTATGTCCATTACAGAGGGAAAAGAAAAGACTAGAAAAGAACAGAGGTATAACTAAAGAAAGACAGAAAAAAAGAAAGAAAGAAAAAAAGAAAGAAAGAAAGAAAGATAGACAGACAGAAAGACAAAAAGAAAGACAGATAGAAAGAAAGAAAGAAAGAAAGAAAGAAAGAAAGTTCCTTCCCTCCACACTTCCCCCCTCTGAAGGCCTCCGCCATGCGGCCCGCATCACACACCTCCGCCACATGGCCCGCATCACACACCTCCGCCCTGTGGCCCACATCACACACCTCCGCCACATGGCCCACATCACACACCTCCACCCTGTGGCCCACATCACACACCTCCACACACCTTTACCATGTGGCCCACATCACACACCTCCGCCACGTGGCCCACATCACACACCTCCACACACCTTTACCATGCGGCCCGCACCACACACCTCCGCCACATGGCCCGCATCACACACCTCCGCCACATGGCCCGCATCACACACCTCCGCCCTGTGGCCCACATCACACACCTCCACTATGTGGCCCACATCACACACCTCCACTATGTGGCCCACATCACACACCTCCGCCCTGTGGCCCACATCACACACCTCCGCCACATGGCCCGCATCACACACCTCCGCCACGTGGCCCACATCACATCAGACGTCATGTGCTCGCATCACACACCTCCACCCTGTGGCCCACATCACACACCTCCACACACCTTTACCATGTGGCCCACATCACACACCTCCACCCTGTGGCCCACATCACACACCTCCACCCTGTGGCCCACATCACACACCTCCGCCTTGTGGCCCACATCATACACCTCCACACACCTTTACCATGTGGCCCACATCACACACCTCCACCCTGTGGCCCACATCACACACCTCCACACACTTTTACCATGTGGCCCACATCACACACCTCCGCCCTGTGGCCCACATCACACACCTCCGCCCTGTGGCCCACATCACATCAGACGCCATGTGCTCGCATCACACACCTCCACCCTGTGGCCCACATCACACACCTCCACCCTGTGGCCCGCATCACACACCATATGCTCCACATCACACACCTCCACCATGTGGCCCACATCACACACCTCCACACCCCTCCACCATGCAGTCTACATCACACAACTCCGCCGTATGGCCCACATCAGACGCCATCTGCTCGCCGTGGCCCAGACCACCTCCCCCTGGCCCGGGTCAGCGCCGCAATTAAGGTGCTTTGCAAAGCCGCCTGCACATGGCCAGGACGAGTTTTTTGACCTACACAGGACACCATATGTGGGGGAGGGGCGGAGGGGGGTTGTTGTTGGCATTAGGGGTGTAGTGGTAAAATAAAAGGAGAGTAAACTATACATTTGGTGACCACAGTTAGGTTGATGAGCTGTACAGCATCAGATGTTTGAAAAACATATTCCAAATATGTTTGAACGATACAAACGGTACTGCAATATGTTCGATGCACAATATGAATGATGTAGTGTGATTTTGGAATGTCAGAAGTTGTATCTGGTGCATAAACTGGATTATGCCGTAAATGCACTCTATTCATAGGTGGATAAACTCTCCTCAGAGGTGGATAAACTCCGTCTTTTTGAAATTTCAGAGGTGAGTAAACTCTGTTAACTTGCATTTAGCCTCCACTACAGCCCTGGTTGTCATGGTCTGTTCTGCCAATGTCACTGTTATGTAAGTAGTTTCAGGGTTCGCGGAGCGTAAGTAAGTATGCCGTCCAAGTGGTGTGAGATGTAAAAAAACTCAACTGTTTTAAAAGTTTCCAAAACTTACTCGACAGCTGACAGGATGGAGAGCCACTTTGAGATGACGCATGTTTTTTTTTTTTCGATTACCCCCTAAAAGCGACTGTAAGTGCGACGACGGCCCTTAGCTGTTTCATAAATAAAGCCATTAGATAAGTGAATGCTGCCAAATCACTTTCCATATATTATAACAGTGCACCTCTTCTATTCACGGCCATTCATTATCGCTCTAGAGCCACATTTCACCCCCCACACCCCCAACGCACACGCACACACACACACACACACACATCAATAATTAACACCACTAACTAATGAAAGCTTCCCAGCATGCTTGTTAAAGCGAAGAAGTGCGAAAGCCTTCCTCGTTGGCTAGACACGATTCTGGTCCGTGGAGATCTGCGAATAGAGGGGAAATGAAGCAAATCATCCCAGCTCGACCACTTAGCAGTGTGGGAACAGGGCTTTTACACAGGGCGTCGAGTCCTTTTTCTCCCCCCACAGGAGATTTAGCATACTTTTTTATGTCTTTCTCCAACCCTTTCGAATGAATTAGCAGGCGGTAGCTGGCTAGTACTTGTAAGTTCTTCTTGTTAAAAGGAGTTTTGTCATTGCCACCGTTGCCCCTTTGTGTGCTATAAGCGGATTCAGGCCTTGGTGTGTGCACTGCATAGCACTTTTAAAACAATGCCCTATATTAATGACGCTATGCAGAATCAATAACCTGAGCAGAACTTAAATAGTGCACTAACGGATGAAGCATCTTCTCCACTTCCACAACATTCCTTCACTGCACCTCACCTTCATTTGCCTGCAGGCAATATCACAAAGCAGATTAATTATTGCATGCCAGTCATCTACCTGCATTTTGCTGAAATAAATAAATACATCTGTATTATGCTATGGCTACGTACATCTACATTATGTTATGTCAATGTATCAATGTAGTAATAACACTACTACTGCTACCACTAGTACCACTGCTACTATTACTACTACTATTACTATTATTACTAATACTACTGCTGCTACGACTACTGCTACTACTACTACTGCTGCTACTACTACTA
>CM050200.1:5695709-5700709 GCA_027475355.1 Coilia nasus
GCATGTGTGTATATGTGTGTGTGTGTGTGTGTGGGTGCATATGTAGTACTGCTTCCAGACTGCACAAAGCAGCCATTTACCGCATGTGCAAACCCCAGTGTGTGTGTGTGTGTGTGTGTGTGTGTGTGTGTGTATTTGTGTGTGTGTGTGTTGTTACATGAAACACATACATCTTCATGAAATGGGCCACATTGTATTGTTTGGCTCCTGCCAGCACAGTGCTGTGGCCTGTGTGCAGTGCGGGCGATTACTGCCGTACAGTAGGGATTAAGAAACAGTAAATGGGAGAAGATGGGAAAACCATTTTATTATACACACACTCGTATATGCACACACACCCACAAACACGGATGAACTCCATCCATGCACACACAAGTACATATACACAGACAGACGTACAAGACGCACACACATGCTCACATGCTGTGGCATGTGTGGGTGATAGCTTGTGTGTGTGTGTGTTAAGTCTTTATTGTAATTCTTAGGAAAGGAGATTTGTCTTCTATTCTGCATTTGACCCATGGGGTGTGTGTGTGTGTGTGTCTGTGTGTGTGGGGGGGGGGGGGGGGGTAGTATACACACATGGAGGAGGGAGCTGGCACACACTCGGTGCGCACATACCCACACATACCCAGAGCGCACACACACACACACACACACACACACACACACACACACACACACACTCAGAGCACTCATACCCACACACTCAGAGCACTCATACCCACACATACCTAGAGCAAACACATACACACATACACACACACACACACACACACACACACACACACACACTCAGAGCACTCATACCCACACATACCTAGAGCAAACACATACACACATACACACATACACATGCGCGCGCGCACACACACACACACACACACACACACACACACACACACACACACACACACACTCAGAGCACTCATACCCACACATACCTAGAGCAAACACATACACACATACACACATACACATGCGCGCACACACACACACACACACACACACACACACACACACACACACACACACATACACACACACACACACACACACACACTTGGTGCACACATAACCAGAGCCAAGGGCTGCCAGGGGAGCATTTGGGAGTTGTGTGTGTGTGTGTATGTGTGTGTGTGAGAGAGGGGGGAGCATTTTGGGGGTTAGGTGCCTTGCTCAAGGACACCTCGTCTGTGGTTGTTGATGTGGGGAGAGCGCTGCAAACTGACCACCCTTTGGTCACCGCTCCAATTCCCTTACCCTTACTGGTGTGCCACAGATGTCCATGAGTGTATGTGTGTGTGAATGTTTGTGTGTATGTGTGTGCGAGAGTGTGTGTTTGAATGTTTGTGTGTATGTGTGTGCAAGAGAGTGTGTGTGAATGTTTGTCAAGTCAAGTCAAGTCAAGTCGGTTTTTATTGTCGTTTCAGCCATATGCACAGTATATAGTGAGACGAGACAACGTTTCACCGGGAACAATTGGTGGTACACGTAACTGTTAAAACACAGTATGGACAAGACAGATACATAATAGTGCCTACATACACTACTGAGGGACTACACAGATTCACTTCACATTGTGTATGTATGTGTGCGAGAGTATGTGTGTGTGTGTGTGAATGTTTGTGTGAGAGTGTGAGTGCATGTCGCTGTGTACACGTGTGTGTGTGTGTGTGTGTGTGTGTGTGTGTGTGTGTGTGTGTGTGTGTGACAGTGGGCACACCTGCCCAGTCCAAGTGCCAATTACCCTGGCGAATGACAGACTGGCACACTATTAGAGCCTGTCTCCTCCGCTGATCTCGCCCGCTAATGGCTTGCGTCAGCCATTGATCAAAGTCACCAAACACACCCCAGCCCACCACTTCCCAATTAACTCTCCCCCACTTCTCCTCATCACCCTCCCCTTCTTTCTCTTTCTCTTCCCTCCCTCCCTCTTTCTTTCTTTTTATCGTTCGTTTTCTTTCATTCGCTCGCTGTCCTCTTTTTCCCTTTTCTCACTCTCCTTTTGTCATTCTGTTGTTGTTTCCATTTTTCTGTTTGATGTTCCTTCTTTTAATACTCCTTCACTTTTTCTATCCTTCCACCCTTTTTTAATACTCTGTCACCTCATCTTCATGTGCAGTCTTTCACTGGGGAGGGTTGTTGGCGGGGGGGTTGTATTACAAGCTGCTTATCCTTTTAACTGTAGTACACTAACACACATACACACACACACACACACAGACACACACATACACACACACACACACACACACACATAGAGCGTGGCTCGTGATGCTAATCACTAAGCTCTTCAGCCGATACTGTGTTGCCGGCTTGTGTGTGTGAGTGTGTGTGTGTGAGTGTGAGTGTGTGTGTGTGTCCTTTCCTTGGCAGTGTATGCGAGCGTGTCCTTCCTTTAGAAGTGTGCGAGTTATTCGATGATCTGTGTGTGAGAGTGTGAGAGGATGCTGCGGATTTTGTTTTGTGTATGTTTGTGCCTGTGCATGTGTGTGCACGCATGTGTGTGTGTGTGTGTGGTTTTTTGAGTGGCTGGTGACTGGGCATGACTGCCATTGAGGACAGCGGCTATTGAGGCAGTTTGACACGGCGCGCATAGCCTGAGATCATCCCACAGTAAACAGCACGTGTCACCGCTAAGCGCTGTTGTCAGCGGGAGTTATAGAGTAGAAAAACTCACTCGTAGGAGATACATGCCGAGTGTGTGTGTGTGTGTGCGTGTGTAGGAAGCATGTATATCTGGAACAGACGATGTTTCCTGTATCCCCTAGCAATGTGCTTATTAGTTAAAATCTGTTGGAATATTCAGAAGGTTTGATTCCTAAGGAATATTAACTCATAATGTGGAATCAAATAAAGTATAAAAATGTGTGTGTGTGTGTCTGTGTGTTTGTGTATGTGTGCATGCGCACACACATTTATACACGCATGCAGTCACAACACTTTTTATATGCTCAGCTTCTCGCTTAGCATACACACACACACACACACACACACATTCACACACACAAACATGAACGCACACACATGCACAGGCACAAACACACACACACACACACACACACACACACACACACACACACACACACACACACACACACACACACACACACACACACACTCTTTTTGGAGGCAAGAAGTCACCACACTGACCATCTCTGCAGCAAAATTGCCAATTCACCCCTAAATAATATATTCACCCTACACAGAACCAGGTCCCTGAAAAAGGCCCAGGGAGTTTTTTGCTGATCTCAATCAAACAGTTTTCAGATTTAACCTTTTACCATCAGGGCACAGATTTGCCTTAAGAAGCTGCAAAACAAACAGATCCAGGAATTGTTTTACCTAGTTACTTAATTAATTAATTGATACTAAGAACAGAATAATGCACATTGTAGATAAGTATACTTTACTTTCAATAGAAAAAACAGGATCCTCAGGAATTTGGACTGTTATGACACAAGCATGGGCACTTAAATGGCCAATAACATTAGTGACCTTTTCAGTCTTTCCTGTCTGCATAACTGCACCTTTGGGCACTGACAGGCCTGTCACTGAGGCAGCTCAGCGCTGGGAGATTAAGAACTCCTCGGGCCCTGAAACCTGCCTTGATGGAGAGCCCACGGGTCCTTGGCCTGCCACTCCGGGAGATTTAAGGGGAGTACGCACACGCACACGCATGTACACACACAGACACACACGGACATACGCGCACACACACACACACACACACACACACACACACACACACACCACACACACACACACACACACACACACACACACAGGGAGATTTAAGACAGCTTGCAGCACACGATAAGGTGACGCCCGGCCATCTTCTTCCTCATTACACAAACGTCAGCTTCAGGAAGGAGGAGTGAGCTGGCGGAGAAGAGAAGAGACGAGAAGAGAAGCTTGGCATGCTTGACTCAGCTGCACTGGCATCCAGGAGTGAGTGTGTGCGTGTGTGTGTACGTGTGTGTGTGTGTGTGTGTGTGTGCGCGTGTGTGTAGGGGTAACACCTCTTGTTTGTTTTCTGTCGGCGGTTGTGAAAGATGGCATGAGGGCATGAATGGGTGGGGACAGGGTGTGTGAGTGTGTGTGTGTGTGTGTGTGTGTGTGTGTGTGTGTGTGTGTGTGTGTGTGTGTGTGTGTGAGTGTAAGGGGGCATTGCAGAGGAAAAGAGGAGGGAATAAAGTGAAGCAAGGATGAAAAAGAAGGAAAAGAAAAGTGGAAAATGCAATAAAAAGAGAAGAATAGTGAAAAAGACTAGTGCAAAAGTGTAAATGTACATCTTGTGTCTCATGTGGGTCTGTAATAAAACTAATATATCACTCCTGTGCACTACTTGCATGATAAATCTGTGTGTAAAAGGTTGCAGTGTATACTTAGAAAACTGCCATAATTCCCTTCAACATGAAATGTTGGTCCTTCATGAAAATCTGTATTTCTAAGCCACTGCATAGGAAAGGCGGTAAATGAACAGACATACAGAAATGAGCAAGTCAAGTCAAGTGAAGTCAAGCAGCTGACCACAGTGCTGGAGAAGCAGGGTAAAACGACTTGGTAGACAGACACAGTGAAAGTGACGATTGATACAATAGCAAAGATCTTAGATTCTACAGAGATAAGCCAACATAAGCGGGCAGCTGTGGCCTAGTGGTTAGGGAGTTGGTCTTGCAATCGGTCTTGCAACCCATGGTTGAGATGCCCTTGAGCAAGGCGTCTAACCTCATACTGCTCCAGGGACTGTAACTGAAACCCTGTAAATATCTGTAAGTCGCTCTGGGTAAGAGCGTCAGCTAAGTGTAATGTAATAATAATAATGTAATAAGCATGTTACTATAGGACCAAACGTGAACACGTCCGGACTGCATAAATGGGCGTGTCATATGACGTCATAACATAAACTTTTTATTTTAATAAGCTGTAAAATAATATAAATATAATTATGTGTAGTGTATTATGGTCTAGGATGATGTATGATGCCAACAAAT
>CM050200.1:5710709-5715709 GCA_027475355.1 Coilia nasus
GCACACACACTCACTCATATACACATATAAAGACTTATTCATACATATGCCCACTCTCTCACACACACACACAACCATACAAATCATGCCATCATAACAAAAGGTTTGACCTCTATTATGGCGTTCCTCTGTGTCAGTGACCAGCAAGTAGGACTGGTTGTTTCAGCCCATGAATCACTGTGAGTTGCAGTAGTTACAAGGCCTTTCAATGCACTTCATGATGGTGGATGTCAGTGCAACTGGGTGGTAGTCGTTGAGGTAGGTCACTGTGGTATGGGAATAATGGTAGTGGTCTTGAAACAGGTATGGACAACAGAGAGATGTTGAAACCGATTCTTTTTAGTTTTACTTTACTATTTTTGATCAATAGGGTTTCGATGGAGATCAATAAAGCCACATTGGGAATGGGGAGTGGTGGTGCTATGCTATTGTTTTTGTATTGCTATGCTACGCTATTGTCTTTTGTTGGCTCTTTAATAGGTGACATAAAGTGTTGGAAGAAACACAAGTCTTCATCCTTCATCGAGGGTGTTCAATAGTCTTGATGACAAGTGTCTCTAGGCAAACAGGAACAGTACATCAACGAGACAACATTTCTTTCTGCTAATTTCTGTCTGCTACGAGGTCACACAGAGTTTGTTGAGTACATTAAAGATTTGGAAAGGGTGCAGGTGTTGTTGCATACGCTGATTAGACAGAAACTCTTAGTTCAGGGTTCTATTTGTTACTGAGGTGTCGTGGTTACAATATGTTCGCTTTTACATGTTGGCGAGAAAAGGAAAACTGATTTTTAGCTAGGTTGTCATTTATAGAAACTACAGGCAATAGTTTCACAGCTTGGGATCAATAAAGTACATTTATCTATCTACCTGCTATATTCTATTCAACATTTTATCATTGGTGACATGTCATATACACTGACCTTGTGTAACTATAGGTAACTATGATGATGGACTTCAAAGACATCTTTTAAAATGGTGGGAATACTATTGAGTCTGCATGATTTAGTTTTAAAAATCTTATATGTATTTCACATACATTTGAAGAAATGCAGCTTCATTTTGATGATTCAATAATGTTGTCTGTTCTCAGCCTCTTAGCAAGCACTCCCTGCAGCTGGAGTGGTCTCTGATTCCCTCCTAAAGCATACTCAAACAGCATTTACTGCACAATTTCCATGAGCCAACACACAAATTGCTCCACCTTACTACTACTAGAAATGCCCGTACATGTTTAAAGACACCTCATTATACCAATAGGCCAATATGTCTTTCTTTCCCAGAGTGCAAATGGCTTCAGCATCCTGAATAAATGAGCTCCCTAAGCTCTCTCTAGCATGACTCTTTAGCCAGGTACTGGAGCTATTTTAGAAGTCAAATCAGCTGTTGCCATTGCACAGGTAGACCCGAAACATTTCGTTTATTTTTTTATATGTGTATCTTTATCGTGTGTGCACACTCTGTGTGTACTGTTCTGTATGCGTCTTGTCAGGGACTGTGTGTGTGTGTATGTGTGCATGTGTGTGTATATCTAACGTATATGGTCTGCTTCTAAGCTAATGAAGAAGAAATGCAAGAAGATAAGTGAATAGGGACAGTGTGTGTGTGTATGTCTGTGTGTGTGTGTAACGTATATCGTCTGCATCAAAGCAACTGAAAAAGAACATCAATGCAAGAGGAGCAAAAAGGGATTCTGTGTGTGTGTGTGTGTGTGTGTGTGTGTGTGTGTGTGTGTGTGCCTGCTTCTAAGCAACTGAAGAGGAACATTGCAATAGGAGTGAAGAGGGACTCTGTGTGTGTGTGTGTGTGTGTGTGTGTGTGTGTGCGTGTGCGTGTGTGTGTGCGTGTGTGTGTGTGTGTGTGCCTGCATCTAAGCAACTGAAGAGGAACACCGCAATAGGAGTGAAGAGGGACTGTGTGCGTGTCTGTGTGTGTGTGTGTGTGTGTGTGTGTGTGTGTGCTGCAACTCCACACGTGTGCTCAGTTTTAGAAGGGATAGCAGAAGGGGTCCACCTCCACCAATTTACCTCCCTTGGTCAAATTAGAGGCGTAATTACAAATGTTTGTGGGAAGAGTGCCTTCGCCCCGTAGGCCCTGTGTGTGTGTGTGTGTGTGTCTCGCTCCACAGCCTCCATCAAAGGTGCAGGGAGTGTCGTCTTGTACAGAGTACATAATACACACAGGCACAGACACACACACACACGCACACATGCACGCACGCATGCACACTCACACACGCACACACATACAAATATCCTCCCTCTCTCTCCCTCTCTCCTCTTTTCTTTTTCTTTCCCTCTTCTTCCCTGTCTCTCAGTTTTTTTCTCTCTCTCTCTGTCTATCTTTCCTTTCTCTTATGCTCTACCTCTCTCTCTCTCTCTCTCTCTCTCTGTCTCTCTCTCTCTTACACTCTCTCTCTCTCTCTCCATCTTGCGTTCTATCCTTGGCTGTGTTGATATCCTCCGGTGCGAGGGCCACCAGAGCAGGGCTTGTTTTGATGTAGGATTTGATAGATTTGTTTGGGGCTGCATTCATTTGCCTTGGATCAGGGAACTGGCGGGGCGTAAAATGAAAATTTGCCTTAGATTTTCAGCACGGCGCTTCGCGGTGTTACTGCAGGGTCCGCTCTCCTCTGTGTTCCACGCTTTCTTTTCCTTTTTTTTTTTTCTTCCTGTCTTTTTGTTCCTTTTTTTTCTTTTTCAAAAAAAAAAAAAAAAAAAAAACACGATATATGAGATGGGTGTTTTTAAACAGAGGCCTGCTGTGAATCATGCTGTCACCGATGGCATGGAAAGTGCAGCCTACAAAGTTTAAAGGAGTAACTGTGTGCACATCCCACCAACTGGCCATGTGCAGGATACACAAAGGGATGTCCAAAATGAAAGTATAATGTCTGCACCACCAGCCTGGTAAACCAGCCCCTCCTACTGCTTTTCGTGTCCTACAGAGGGTCTGGCAGTGCTGCATTGAGAAAAGATAACTTCCTGGAGGTGTAGACTCTGCTGAAGTTTAAAATGATTGGATCTACCTTTACCCAATCACTAACGTCTGGTCGTGTATACAGCTAGCCTGGTTGTAAGCCTGCCTATGCACTACAATTCAAATGTAGCATACAAAGTTGATGTCATTGCTCACAAACACTCCCTCTGCTCACTGATTGGTCTGCTAAAGGTTTGACCGGAGTGATCCATGTCAGTGGAAGCAAACCCAGGCTACCACTGTAGGGAGAAAATATTCGAGCGGAAATGCGTAGACAGGCTTATAGCCAGGCTACTGCACCACTGCTCAACTCCTACATTTTCTTATAGAATGTAGAGCAAGCAGGCTAGTCTGGATCATTCTGGACCTACCTGCACTAATAACAGTCATTATCGCTTTGTTTGCATAGTCCGTTGTCGCAGATATTACAGATTGTTTAGGGAAATAAAGTTTCATTTCTGTTTATTGTTTACAGTGTCACTTAAATTAAACCCAAAACCAAACCCACCTCAGCCACACCTCTCTCCACCTAGAGTAGACTAACTGCATTTCATTTTCCTCTCACAAGTTGCCTGTACACCTTCCCTTTACTCTAAACCCTAACCTTATCAAGACATAGTGTTGCTACAGATGGGTTATTAACAGTCCTAGTATCTGTACAAAGGACCATCCAAATGAAGTGTTAGGGTAACACTTATGACGCTTGTATTCATAAGACTCTATAAGCACATTCATAAAGGCTTATAATGCTTTCATAAAGTATGTAAAGTCTTCATAACTATTTATACTCATGATTGTACTCCCAAGGCATTATATGCTATGTCATAAGTCCTATTCCTACTTTAAGTGGCATATGACCATTCTTGGTTATAAAGCTTTACCTGCCTTTTGAGTGCAGTCATAAGTATGTATAGTTATGAATACTAATTTAAACTATTATTAAGCTTTTCGAAGGCATTGTAACCATTTATGAATGCATTTCTAGAGTCTTATAAATACAAGCTTCATAAAATCTTACCAGTGTTACCAAATAAACAACTTTTAGCACAGCGGCATCCATTTTAGCCACATGTTAGCCCCATATTTAAACATGTATGTGATTAATAAAACAAGCTGCCTCGGTAATGACTTCACACCTTATCGGGTACACGCAGTTAATCATGGAGGCACGTCAGGAGGACGTTAGAAAGGTCTTGCTATTCACCCATGGCTGCCCATGCGTGCCTTTGGGTCAGGCCGCCACAACTACGACCCTATCAAACAACTGCTATAAAGGACCACTGTCTCTCTGACTTTGGGACTAGCATGACTGCCGTCAACTTTATTTATTTTTTTATTCTTTTTTTTTTACTTTTTTTTTTTTTAATGGAGGAGCTGAATTTTGTCTGAAACAACCCCGTGATTAAAAAGTGACAGTTATGGATAGGGTCTTGCCTCGGAGGTAATTAGATTAAATTAAAATGCATATTGTCTGGCAGTGATGCCCCCAAACTCTAATTAAAATGAATTTGCTGAAAACACGGAGGAAACATGGCCTTCTTTGGAGAACAACTTGAAAGACAAACTGAAGGCAAGAACAGAGGGGAGGAGAGGAGAGGAGAGGAGAGAAGAGGAGAGGAGAGGAGAGGAGAAGAGAGAAGAGAGGAGAGAAGAGGAGAGGAGAGGAGAGAAGCAGTGACTGTGTTCGTCGTGAATCTCTGAGGAAATACACACAGCCTTCTCCCCAAAAAACAACTTAATTGAAACTCCCTCCTCATTTATGGAAAATTTACAGAATATCTGTTTGTTGATGTTTCAAACTTAAATAGTTAAGCGGTACAGTGTGGATGTCTTGACGTGTATATATAGTAATGAGAAATGGTTACAGCTGCAAAGGAATTGGGATGAAATTGTATTTAACTACTATTAAACTTAAATTGCTTTAAAAAAAAACTTGATAGGCCTACTTTTTCTTCAGTGGTCCCTTGCTTGCCAGCACTATGGTTGCTTGTTGAGTATTTTCTTCTGTACTGGAACATTTAG
>CM050200.1:5720709-5730709 GCA_027475355.1 Coilia nasus
GACACAGTGCATTATAAACCTTCTTTGACCTTTTTCATCTCATCACGGTCATTATCAAGTTGTCGAAATAGCTTTATAATGCACTGTCACTCATAGTTTTAAAGTCAGTCATTATAAAGCTTTATGAATGCATTAGAACACTTTATGAATGTGTTTATAGTGTCTTATGAATAATGAAAAATGGGTTTATAGAAAGTTCATATAATCACACTTTGCACCTTCAGTGTATTCCAAGTGGCCAAATATTTCTGTTAAATGGCAAGGCTTCATTCCCCTGGACACATGACACTCTGAACCTTCAGTGTACTGTGAGTGTGCTGTATGTGTGTCACTGTAACTGGCAGTTCCTCCATATTGCTCACTTACAGATGGTTACATTACACTTAGCTGACGCTCTTATCCAGAGCGACTTACAGATATTTTACAGGGTTTCAGTTACAGTCCCTGGAGCAGCGTGGGGTTAGATGCCTTGCTCAAGGGCATCTCAACCATGGGTAGGGTGGGATTCAAACCTGCAACCTTCCGATTGCAAGACCAACTTCCTAACCACTAGGCCACAGCTGCCCAAATGAAGACATTCGACGTGCACACACAAAATCAGGCTACGTGAACCTACAGTACACATTCCACCACTGTATGTGTGTCACTGTAACTGGCGGCTCCTCCATATTGCTCACCTACAGTACACATTCCACCACTGAGCACTGTGAGCATGTTCAAAGGCATTCGCCATAAAACTGGGACATTTGAAACTACTATTATCCAGACAAGCAACTCAATTAAAATGATTGCCTGATATAAAATCATTATGGAACCAGACAAAGTGTTTGCTCTCTTACAATTACTCATGATGACGCATACAGACATTTACAAACGTGGCTACCCACAATGCATAATGAGGGCCAATTTATTAGCAGCTAACCCGCCTACTGTTCTAGCCTGATACATCAGCCGCCTTCCCATCGTTTCACTTCGTGCAAAATGTCTGAAACCTCTGCATTGGCATTCGTTCGCTCCATGGTGGGTGGATACGTTTTAACTGGGCCAGCTGATAAATTAAGCTTTTACCAAAACCTGTAGGAAGTAATCCAATAACGTCTTTCCCCTCGATAAAATTCCTTCAGCATTCTTCTTGCTCTGGCTTTAAATCCTCAATTTTGGAAATAGTTGCCAACACAGAATGTGTAGCTTTGTCTATGTCCTATATCCATCTCACCAGCTTCGTTCAGTGCTGCTCGAACTACAACAGAAACTCAAGCTTGAATGCTTGAACGAACGTTTTCAGCCCTCAAATCTGTTTGCGGATTGGCCCATATACATTCAGAGACGAAGCGAACCAAAACTTATGGCATGCTCCCTGACTAGTTGCTGGAGGAAAATGAAATTGAGCGGAACCACTAGGTGGCACTAGCCTGGCTACCTACTCTTCTACACTGCAGTACGCTTACATATCATCTCGGACACAGATGGTGGAAAGATCCAGAACCTACGAGTATTCAACAATACTACATCGAATATCTGGAAATATCAAAACAGCTCGCAATAATACATTTTTTGTCCATCAACGCAGAGTTGTGTCTTTGTGCTGGAGATGGGCCGTGCTGCTATGTGCTTTACAGAAATAAGACATTTTGTCTCAGTGAACATGGCACTTTGTCTCAGTGAACATGGCACTTTGCCACTGCAGACGAAGTGAATTTTTTTAATGGCGTCTGCTGTACTTGCCAGTGTATCATCTCCTCGGCTCACAACAGGCCATTTTGTTTTCTCTCTCTCTCTCTTTCTGTCTCTCCCTTGCTTTCTCTCTCTCTCTCTTTCTCTCTCTTTCTGTCTCTTCATCTCCACCTTTCTTTTCTCTGTCTCTCTCCTTATCTCCACCTCTTTCTTCTCTTTCTCTCTCTCTCTCCTGCCTCCCTCTTTCTCTCTCTCCTGCCTCTCTCTTTCTCTCTCCTGCCTCTATCTCTCTCTCTTTTTCGACGAGGTTTCAGATTGATGGACGGCGCGCTGCTGTGCTGTCAAGAGGCAGGTGTGTCAAGGCCGCAGTGACCATAATAACCAATTACCCCCCCGCACAAACACCTGAGTATCTGCGCTGAGTGGCAGCGGAGAAATATTTAGGATGACATTTGACCAGAGAGGGTAATATTTCAGGTCAGCGTCGGCTCATTTTTTAACGGAGGACATCCTTCTCTTCTCTTCGCCTCGCCTCGCCTCGCCTCGCCTCTCCTCTCCTCTCCTCTCCTCGTCTCTCCTCGCCTCGCCTCGCCTCTCCTATCCTCTCCTCTCCTCGTCTCTCGTCTCTCCTCTCCTCTCCTCTCCTCTCCTCTCCTCGTCTCTCCTCTCCTCTCCTCGTCTCTCCTCTCCTCTCCTCTCCTCCCCTCTCCTCTCCTCCTCTCTCCTCTCCTCTCCTCTCCTCTCCTCTCCTCTCCTCTCCTCTCCACTCCTCCTCTCCTCTCCTCTCTTCTCCTCTCCTCTCCTCTCCTCTCCTCTCCTCTCCTCTCCTCTCCTCTCCTCTCCCCCAGTGTCTTCACCGACTCTCTTCCTGTTTCTGGAAGCGTAGCCTAAGAAGTCTATTATCATCCGGATGGTGAAAAAAATTTGGATGCAAAATCAGTTTACAATAAACGTTATAAGTTCACTTACTCAAACCAAAGGTTTACGACAGCTGAATATGCCTATTTTCATGGGAGAACAGCAAAAGAAATGGCTGATAATAGGCACTATGCCGATAACAGACTTGCTTTCGCTAAATATATTATTATATTATTATTCCGTCATTTCCGGAACAGCAGCAAACGCCGGAACGAAAGAAGAAACTATCCAGCAAAAAGCTAAGTTTTCTACAAAGCTTTACAAACACCTTTCTCAATTACTTACTACAATCTCTGTTTAAAAACTTACTTAGCTGCATCAAGTCAAATTATACTTCACCACATACACCTGTTCATTAGCGCTAAATACACCGCACATTCAGCTTGTTTTTAGCATTACCTAGCATCCTAAACTATTAAGCTAACTCGGTAAAAGCAGCTGCATACTACTATAAACACGTAAACATCCTATAAATTACAAACACCAACATGGATACACTGGATTGCAGCTGCAGGGGCCCTCTGCTCCTCCACGAAGCCAACATGGTGATTGATTCTCTTAAAAGAGACATTCGCCGGCTTACAAACGACCTAGTTAGGAAAGATACACTTATCTCTGCATACGGTTCCACTCTACGAGCCCAGGCTCAAAGCCGAATTGATATGTCGTTTCAGACTAAATTCCCTGAAGAACCTGCCACCACCTCGCAGCCGGCATGCTCGACCCCACAACAGAACCAACCCTGGACCGAAGTTGTCGCTCGCAGTCAAAGGGGAGTACTGAAGAGATTCTCTCCACCTCCTTTCAATCCTTTCAATCTTTCAAACCGGTACTCAGTGCTAGCCGATAGTAACGTAGCCGACCCTGCTCACACCATTCCTCTTCCCCCACAGCATCGCTCGGCGGAGCAGTCGAGACCGACTGCTCCGCCTCCGAAGCCGCCTGCTCCGAGACGAGTCGCCCGAGAGAGACCCCGCCACCCCCCGTCCTCCACCCGACCAGTCGCGGTCCTCGTAGGGTCCTCCATGGTGCGCCATGTGACCCTACCGAGGAGCGAGACGTGGTGCCTGCCCGGAGCCCGTGTGGAGGACGTCCAGACCAGGGTGCCCGAGGTGGTGGAGCAGCACCCGACCGCCTCTGCAATCGTGGTCCACGTCGGGTCGAACGACATCAGGCTCCAGCAGTCCGAAAAACTTAAGTCCGATTTTACCTCTCTAATTCAAACCATACTCGCTACTGGCAAAAAATGTATCGTCTCAGGCCCTATCCCATCTGCTTGCTTCTCAGACATGCAGTTCTCTCGTATCCGCCAGCTCCACGCGTGGCTGGTGGGGTACTGCAGTCGCGAGAGGGTCCCTTTCGTGGACAACTTCGGGAGCTTCTGGAGAAGACGCAGCCTGTTCGCCCGAGACGGACGACACCTGAACAGGGCTGGGGCGAGCCTGCTAGCTAGCAACCTGGAGCTAGCTCTGGAAGCCCATCACACGCCACGCTGACAAGTAAGCTCCAAGCCAGCACATCTCAATAGCAACTTAGTCCGAGATAATGATATATCTTTCCCCCTTACCACCAGTGCTCGGAATACAGTGTGCTTGGCTCAGTCAGATAATCTGCTCCACAAAATTCCTTCCCTTATAACCCACCATAGGAAACGTAAGCATAAAACCACAGGCTGCATACCTAACAATCTAATTAATATCCAGCTCGGGCGCTGGGTAAATAAGACTAAAATCGTCATAAATGCTGCTGTCCTTAATGTAAGGTCCCTCACCAACAAGAGTTTCTTTATAAATGATTACATCTCGGAAAATAAACTACACCTTATGTTCCTTGTGGAGACCTGGTTAAAAGAAGAAGGGGCTGCCACCCTTATTGAAGCCTGTCCCCCTAACTATAAATTCTATCAATCGATAAGAGGCAATAAAAGAGGTGGCGGTATAGCTGTCATCTTCTCCGATAAACTCAGCTGTAACGAGATAAATTTAGGCACCTTCACGTCATTTGAGTACCTAGCGATTAAAGTTAAAACCGATCACAGCTTACTCCTTATCACGCTATACAGACCGCCAAAAAGTTCACCAACCTTTTTATCTGACTTCTCCACCCTCGTGTCAGCGGTACTTACAAACTACGACAGAATAATTATCACGGGAGATTTTAACATTCATGTTAATAAAAGCGGTGACTCAAATGGCAAAGACCTGCTAAACACCTTGGATGGTTTTGGGCTACATCAGTACGTAACAGAAGCCACCCATCAACTAGGAAACACGCTCGACCTAGTAATATCGCAACCCGCAAATATTAACAACATTTCCGTATCGGATATAGCCATCTCCGACCATTACTGCGTCTTATTTGAATTCCCATTTACTATACATAGCAATAGAGAGACCGGTGCAACCCACAAACGATGCATAAATGAATCAGCGCAACAAAAAATCCCCGAACTTATTAGCTCCCGCGACCTCCTCAATGGCCACAAATCGCTCGATGAAATGGTGGCTGGCTTTAATAGCAACCTAAAGGAAATTTTAGACGAAGTTGCTCCTTTAAAAACAAAACGCAGCTCACGAGTTAAAACCTCACCATGGATAAATGAGTCAGTAAGAGAGAAAAAAAGGCAATGTAGAGCAGCAGAACGAGCATGGAGAAAATCTAAATTAGAAGTCAATCGTATAATCCTTAAAGAACATATTATCACCTATAACAATACAATACGCACAGAAAGAAAGAACTATTTATCAAAAATTATCACAGACCATCACAACAACACACGAGTATTATTCTCTACAATTGAAAAAGTACTAAATCCTGGGCCAGTCTGTGATATGCTTAGTCTAGCCACCACTCCAAAATGCGAAGAGTTTGCAGAATTCTTCACAAACAAAATACTCGCTATTAGAGCAGAAATCATTCGAGACCCTAACTACCTACAAGATGCCCCTATTAAGGAACCACCGACCCTACAGACTTTTAGCGCCATTACGGAAGACGATCTCTATAAACTTATTAAACATAGCAAGCGGTCAACATGCAGCCTTGACCCTATTCCCACTTTTCTCATGAAAAATAATTTTAATTATATCTCCACACCCCTATTACAGATCATTAACACCTCCATTCTCACAGGTATTTTCCCAAGCGCCTTTAAAACTGCTGTAGTGAAGCCATTGCTAAAGAAACCAAATTTGGACTATAACACACTAAACAACTATAGACCAATCTCCAACCTCCCATTTATAAGCAAAATACTCGAAAAGGCTGTCTTCTTACAGCTCAACCAATTCCTTAATGAAAACGACATCCTAGAAAAATTCCAATCAGGCTTTAGAGCAAATCATAGCACAGAGACTGCTCTAACCAAAATAGTAAACGACCTCAGACTCAGTACAGCCACAAACAAAGTCTCTGCCCTAGTCCTCTTGGACCTAAGTGCCGCCTTTGACACAATTGATCACAACATACTACTACATCGTCTCAAAACTTGGGTGGGCCTCTCAGGCCATGTACTAAAATGGCTTGAGTCATACATCACCAGAAGACAATTCTATATTAGTTTAGGAGATCATATATCTAAAAATCACGACGTACCCTTCGGTGTTGCTCAAGGCAGCTGCCTTGGCCCCCTGCTTTTCTCATTATACATGCTACCGCTGGGCAACATTATCAAAAAACATAATATAGACTTTCATAGTTATGCCGATGATACACAACTTTATATCTCAGTTGAGCCAAACAAAACCACAGCTCTACAGTCTTTAACCTCCTGTTTGTCAGCTGTCACGCATTGGATGAGCAATAACTTTCTAAAGTTAAACGAAAACAAAACTGAACTGC
This sequence comes from Coilia nasus, assembly GCA_027475355.1. NCBI lineage: Eukaryota > Metazoa > Chordata > Actinopteri > Clupeiformes > Engraulidae > Coilia > Coilia nasus. The sequence continues at coordinate 5,727,142 of CM050200.1, forward strand.
TACTTATCGGCCCTAAAGACAAACGGGAAGCTCTCCTCCCCAGTCTAGGCAACCTAAACCAATATGTCAGAGAACAGGTAACTAGCCTAGGTGTCATCCTTGACTCTGACCTAAGCCTTAAACCACACATCAACAAAGTGACTAAAACAGCATACTTCCATCTAAGAAATATAGCAAAAGTTCGCCCCTTCTTGACCAAGCCAGACGCTGAAAAACTTGTTCACGCATTTATTACAAGTAGATTAGACTACTGCAATGCCTTGTTCACAGGCCTCCCAAAAAAATCAATTGAAAAACTACAGCTTATTCAAAACTCGGCTGCAAGATTACTAACAAAAACAAGAAAGAGGGAACATATTACTCCTGTACTGGCTGAACTACACTGGCTACCTGTATCCTATAGAATTGACTTCAAAGTACTACTACTGGTATTTAAAGCTGTAAATGGCCTTGCCCCATGCTATATTGTTGACGCATTATCCTCTTATACCCCTGCACGAGCCCTTAGATCCGCTGATGCCGGTCTCCTGAGGATTCCAGACGCACCACCCAAAAGGATCGGGGAATCGGCCTTTTCATACTACGCCCCAAAGAGATGGAATGCCCTACCACAGCACATCAGAAAAGCAGAATCCATCGACATCTTCAAGCGACAACTAAAGACCTACCTATTCAACCAAGCCTACACCTAACTACTCAGTCACCGACTTCCCGTTACCAGCCCCGGCAGATGGGCTACCCTGGGAGACGTGGTTCTGCCTGAGGTTTCTTCCTAGAAAAACAGGGAGTTTTACTCACTGATTCCTGAGGTTTCTTCCTGAAATCACGCAAATCAAACAAACAGGGAGTTTTTCCTCACCCCTGTTGCTCCCTGGGGACACTAACAACCGACTGCGCCTAAATGAACTTTCCTCGTGTAGTGCCCCTGGCCCGCAAAGACTGCCGACCTATGTTCACATAAGAGCCCACATTAACAGAGCGTTGCATAGCTCTAACGCCACTGGACTACAAAGATTGCTGACTAGGGCCTACAAGGACTGCCTACCTGTGTTCATGCAAGAGTCAGTCTGCTTCTGTATTTATGTGCTCTGACATCACTGAACCGCAAGAAATGTTGTCTTGCAACAACCCTGCCAAACTGTAAAGCACTTTGAGTTGCATATTGCATGTATGAACTGTGCTATACAAGTAAAGTTTTATTATTATTATTATTATTATTATATGTACAACGCATAATGAGATGACTTTGTCAATGTAAACCTGAGCTACTGTATGCACTAAATATCCTTTTTTATTCATCCACAAATCCATCGTCTACCTGTGTTTCTCTTGGAATCAATCCGTGTTAAATGTTTTTGGTTAGTGTGCCCACAGAAATATTACAGGTGGGTTTTGTTGATAGTTTTATTGTGTTTATTGTTTACTGACTGATCACCTTAATTAAGCCCAACCTCTAACCCTAACAAAACTCACGATTTCAAGACCCATAGCATTAAAATAAGGTCAAATATGACAGGCTGTTGCTACACGTTTTTAAGGCTTGTGAAATAATGTAACACACACACACACACACACACACACCCCCACACACACACAGACACACACAAACACACACAAACACACAGACACACAATTCTTGTCACTGCAGGGCCATTGGAATCATTTGCGTGTGTTTCACCTTTCCTCATCACACCCTAGGCAGTGCTATCCTCTATCTTTCCACACACACACACACACAGACACACACACACAGGATTGGACCCGTCCTCATCACACACACCCTAGGCAGAGCTATTCACTATCTTACCACACACACACACACACACACAGAATTGGACCCGTCCTCATCACACACACCCTAGGCAGAGCTATCCACTATCTTTTGTTTCTCACTTTCTGCATTTCTGCCATTTGATACTTTGCAGCGTTCAGGCACAACCTATCTATTCAAACATTTATCTATCTGCTAACGCACTCAACCGCTGTCTATTACCTGGAGAGAGACTGAGAGAGAATGCAAATGCGTTGGACTCCATAAGGGTCAAAGCTCCATTTTAACCCGGCGTATCAACGTTGCTTTCCTGACCATTACCCTCGCCTCATTTCGCCGTCTAGATGCATTTCAGAACTGCCGTTTTTTTTTGATGATTATTATTATTTTTCACCAGGAGCAGCAGCGTAAAAGTCAATTTTCACTTAAGTACCCGCTGACAGTTTGTAAGGGTGCAATTTGAACCTCAGCGCGTTCATTTCACAGCCAGCTACTATCAAACACACAGCTTTTACTTTGGCACTTGTTCCTCGCACAGGTAACGCCATCCAGTTAGACTCACCGCTGAGGCACCACACTGGACTTTTAATGCCGCTAAAGAGGACTCGGCGGGAAAAGGGACAACAGCAAAAACGAAAAACGAAACGAAAAACCAACAGTCAACAGTTGAAAAGGTGTCTTACTCCAAATGATAAAAAAGCAAAAAGCATTTCTAATATACAGTACAGACCCTTCTTGGCTCTGAAGGGACATCAACCTCATACAGGCCACGCAGAGCGACAGTGAATTAGGTATGGCAACATTTTCCCTGGAGCAACGTGGGCTAGGTGTTTTGTTTCAGGGCAGGGGAGCAGTGGTTATTCAATCCCAAACCCACGGTTTTCCCTACTGGTACATGTTACGGACCCCGGCTTGGCCGTGCTGGGAGCGCTGCACACTTTCTCCCATATGCTGTGTGTATTTGCTTGTCTGTCTGTCTTGGCCTGCAGGTGGAGCTGTTGTAGGTGCGCTGGCCTTTCCAATTAGTGCTAGATTGGGCAGGATTTAAACTCACGCCATCCTGGGCCTTACTCGTTCTCTCACTACTCTCTGCTCTGGCCGGACACCTGAAGGCTGGCAGCAGTCCCTTCCCCAATTCCCCTTCCCCTGTGCACTACACGTTTACACTGGGCTGACTAACACCACACTTTTGTCTCGTTTCACTGACTGATGCCTGATTTACTTTAATAAATGTTTGCTTTTTGCTTGGTCTCCCCTTTCTATGTCTGTCCACTTTGAACCAAGTGGTCATGACATGACAGGATTTAAACCTGTGACCCTGCAATCCCAAGACCAACTGCTCGACCACTGGACCACTGGGCACTAAGCACCCAGTTACTGTACCATTATGGCTGTGCATAATGTGTGGTGGGTTGAAGGCAGAGTTGTAGCTTAAGAGACCAATAAAGGGATTAAACTGACAGTATTTGCTTTGTATTTCCTTGGCAAGTATGATGGTGGATCGGTATGCTTTCAGAGGTTAACGTGTCTGACTGAAGTTAACTTGAAGGGGCTGAGAGTTGATAAACAAATCTGGTGATGTCCTGTTGTTTTGTTAGAGTTGTCATGTTTGAGTTTGTCTATTAAGGTTGTGTGTGTACTTCTCAGATAATTTTTCTTCAAGCAGTGACTCAAGAAGCTGTGACCTGTTGAACTCTTCCAGAACAGCTTTGTTGTAAGTCCAGCCTGCGTGTGTGCATGTGTGCGTGTATGTGTGTGTTTGTGCTTGTCGGTGTGTGTGTTTTTGTATTCGTGGCT
>CM050200.1:5735709-5750709 GCA_027475355.1 Coilia nasus
TGACAGAGAGATGTCCCAGCTATCCTGCTGTTGTTACCAACCAGTATCATTCTTATTGGACCTAACTTCAACAGTTGCACTTCAATACCATTATGTATTATACTCTCAGTAGGTAAATAATATCATTATTTGTTATCACTATTAGCCCTATAGTAATGTATCAAAGTCAAAGTCAACTTTATTGTCAAAAAAAACATATGTACAGGTTGCACACACAGAATTTGAAATTGCATTGCAATGCTCCCTAGGCCCACAGTGAACATTAAACATCTTATACCCAAGACAGGAAGACATGACGACAAATAACATAATAATATAAACACAACAAAAAGTACAGCAGGCTTGTATATAATACAAATAAGTAAAAACACAGCGTGCACTGCAATAAAGCTCAAATGGTGCCATTTAAGCAGTGGTTGTAGTGCAAAAGATAAGTGTGCATTGAAATGTCTGTGGAGTAGTGGGGGAAACAAATGTATTGCCATAGGGCACTATTACCAACCAGTGTCATTGTCATTGGACCTTATTTAGCCAATGCGTGCTCAGTGTCATTGTCATTGGACCTTATTTAGCCAATGCGTGCTCAGTGACATTGTCATTGGACCTTATTTAGCCAATGCGTGCTCAGTGTCATTGTCATTGGACCTTATTTAGCCAATGCGTGCTCAGTGACAGTGGCCGTGTAACTCGTCCTTGTCCAAAGTGTACACAGGCAGGCAGGTGGTGAGCATCCTACTGCGAACACGTTCATTTTGAGTCATTATACGAGGACACGAGGACATCGGTGTCATAACTAACACACTCGGGTGTGTTTACATTTCCACTCGAGCGCCATCAAGCGTGTTCTCAGTGTGACTCGTTTAGTTATGATCAATCCATGACACACACACACACACACACACACAGTCTCTCTCTCTCTCTCTCTCTTTCTCTGTCTCTCTCTGACACACACACGTACAGACTCACACAAACACAGCTCTTGCCCTGCCTTTCTCTTCACAATTTCACATAAACGCACAAACACACACACACAGAAGGACAGACAGACAAACACACAGACACACACACACACACCACACACACACACACACACACACACACACACACACACACACACACACACACACACAAACAGTCTCTCTCTCTCTCTCTCTCTCTCTCTTTCTCTTTCTCTCTCTCTCTTTCTGGCACACACAAGCACAGACTCACACAGACACAGCTCTTGCCCTGCCTTTCTCTTCATAATCACCAGTGGCTGATGACATCTGAACACCATTTTCCTGCTCAGTGTTTCCCCAGGGCACACACACAAACACACACCCACACACACACACACACACACACACACACACACACACACACACACACACACACACACACACACACACACACACTGTGTAATACTCAATGTTTCCCCAGGGCACACTCGCACGCACACACACACACACACACACACACCGAGGCTGATAAGCCTCTAATAAGTTTTTCAAATGCGCCCACCTCCTTTCCCTGTGTTCAACAAAAATGCGAAGGTTCACTTAGATGATTTTGTCCCCTTAAAGCATAAAAAAGAGTTTCTGCTCGACCTATTATAAGTCCTGGCTGAGAATATGCAATATCATTCCCCTATCGGCTCATGTGCAGCTCAGGCGCGGCTCAGGGCCCTTTAGGGGTGTTGGAGACTCATTATTTAAGTTTTGGGAGACAGGGGGATGATGGTGGCAGGACCTCATTGGCTTGCTAAATTGCCGTCGCCAGACTTGATAGAATGTCCGGAGGATGGAGACAGACACAAAGAAAGAAAGACAGAGACAGAAAGAGAGAATGTTCATGTGTGTGTGTGTGTGTGTGTGTGTGTGCATGTCTGACAGAGAAACAGAAAGGGAGAGAAGGAACGAGACAGACAGAGAGAGAGAAAGATGCAGAGGAGAAAAAGTGAAGCAGAGGGAAGGGAGAAGGCGAAAGAGAGAGAGAGAGAGAGAGAAATTGCCACATATTTGTTGAATCAGAGGTGCGTGGTTTTCTCTGAGGTAATGGAACTGTCATCTCCACTCACGCACAGATAAAAATCTGCTCACCTATCCTGGCAAGCCTCCTCTCTCTCCTCCCCTTTCTCTCTCTCTCTCCTCCCTCTATCACTACAACCTCTCTCTCTATCTCTCTCCTCCCTTCTCTCTCCTCCTTCTCTCCCCCCTTTCGCTCTCTCTCTCTCCCTCCCTCTCTCCTCTCTTTATCACTCCAACCTCTTTCTCTCCATCTCCCTCCTCTCCACTCTCCTCCTTCTCACTCCTCTCCTCTCTCCTCCTTCTCTCTCTCCCCCTTTCTCTGTCTTTCTCTCCTTCATCACTCCAACCACTCTCTCTCCATCCCCTCTCCCTCTCCTCTCTCTCTTCACTCTGTCCTCCCTCTGCCTCTCTCCTTCTCCCTCTTCTCCCCTCTCTCCTTCTCCCTGTCCTCCCTTCTACCTGTCCTCTTCTCCCTGCTCACTCTCTTATTTCCTCCCTCTATCCCCCTATCTCTCTCTCTCTCTCTCCTCCCTCCATCACTCCAACCTCTCTCTCCCCTCCCCTCTCCCTCTCCTCTCTCTCTTCACTCTTTCTTGTCCTCCCTCTGACTCCTCTCTCTCTCCTACCCTCTTCCTCTCCTCCCCTGTCCCTGCTCACTCTCTTATTTCCTTCCTCTACCCCCCCCCCCCCTATCTCTCGTCTCCCTCTCTCCTCCTCTCTTCTCCTCCTCCTCTTCCTCCTCCTCCAAACTCCATCTCCCCTAACGGTGATACTGAATAGCTTATAAATCTGGAAAGTGCCGACACCATTATTGAAATACTTCGGAAATTGTTTTCCGTAATGTTTTAACAGCCGTGAGCCCCTCGGACGCAAAGGACAGAGAGATGGAGAGGTGTGGTCTGCATGATGGCTTTGGAATTACCCCCCCTTGCCTGGGGGCTAAGCATCCAGAGGAGGAGAAGGCGGTACGCGCACAGCCATTATAGGTCGTTTCGTCTGGTATGGGCTCTAAAGGCAGAATAATTAGTGAGTTTCATCTGCCGAACTGAGACGGTTCTCAGCCTTACGCCGATACAGTGTAACATCTCCTCGTTATAAAAATGATGAGTGTGTGTACTACTGTTATAACGAGGGCTGAGGCTGTATCTCACAGGTCAATGGAGGGTATTTTGTTGGACACATTCATTTCTTGATGTACAATTTTTAAAACAAAAACCTTTGTGATGATTCGGTTGTGATGATTCTGTTCGTGATGTAAATAAAATGCAAATATATTTGTAAACAGGGCCGTAGCACTTCACATTGGGCCCTCTTCCTTTGTATATTTTATATTTTATATAGTATGATGGAGTGCCATTGCTACAGTTGAGGGTGTGCTCTGACTGCTATTGCAATGAGCCTGCCTCCTCAGCATTGCGGGCAGAGTGCAAGTCAATATAAAATCATAGTTTTTTTTTTTTTTTTGGGGGGGGGGGGGGGTGTAGTATAGTATATGTGTGCCAAACTAGGAGAGAGAACGAGAGACTGAGAGAGTGAGAGACAGAGAGAGAGAGAGAGTGAGAGACAGAGAGAGAGAGAGAGTGAGAGAGAGAGAGAGAGAGAGAGAGAGAGTGAGAGAGACAGAGACAGAGACAGAGAGCAGTTGATGCCTTAAATCAGTGGTGCACACTACGTCGATCGCGATCGACCAGACGATCTCGAAGGCAGTGCTGGTAGATTGCGGGTTGTCTAAAACTTTTTGTTAGGTTACCATAACAACTACGTACAACGGCTACTGGAACGCTGCAGCAAAGAAGCAGTCCTGGCTAGTTCTCTAGCTTGTATCTAGCCCATACTGTTCATAAAAACACTGACTTACCCCTGAAAAGCGAAATCAGAAATGTGACGGAATTAAAAATACAGTTAAGCGGGCAGCAGTCACTTCATCATGCGTTCTATTTGAGCGAGGACTCTTCAAAGACGTCTGTTCCGTGGCTTAGATTGACTTTGCTGAGATTCATGTTTGACTTTTTTCACAGGACACATCCGTGTGGAAAGGTCTTTCTGGGCTCTGGTGTTTAACAGATTAAAAAGGGGTTATGTTAATGGTTATGTACACAAGGAAGTCCTCCAGGGTCTTTTCTGTGACAAGTACAAGAGATTCAAAGCCCTTGAGCATGGCGGCCCCCAAAATATTCCACTAAAACAAAGAGCTGGGAGGCGGCAGGCCTTGACAAATAACCCAGATTTCGTTCAGCAGTACAAACTATTTTATTATTACATTACACTCAGCTGACGCTCTTATCCAGACCCTTATCCCAGGGTTTCAGTTACAGTCCCTGGAGCAGTGTGGGGTCAGATGCCTTGCTCAACCCATGGGTTTCAACCCACCCTACCCATGACTCTCCTGTGACTCTCCGAGACCAACAGAGACCAACCCCCTCACCACTAGACTACTATACTGCAAAGTATTTGTTTGTTTTATATTGTACTTGCTTGTGTGTTTTTTGCCTGTGTGTCCGTTTCCATATTCTCAGTTTGAGTTCTCCCTCCTCATGCTAGTGGATAAAAATACACAAGGTCACACACACACACACACACACACACACACACACACACCTAATTTCTCTCCTCCGAGGTAAGCTGGACGGTAAGATGTCCGGTCTGACGTCTACAATCAGCAGGGCAAGGTCAACCACATGGTTCATACAAACACACACACACACACACACACACACACACACACACACACACACACACACACACACACACACACACACACACACACCTTTCTCCAGTCCTTGAACTATTTCAGGAAAACCTTCCACACAATCTCCCAGTGTGTGTGTGCGCGTGTGTTTGCATGCCTGCATGTGTGTGTGTGTGTGTGTGTCTTTGTTTGTGTGCTCATTTATTGCTAGAATCTGTAAGTATGTTTCTTTCAAAGCCTTTGAATAAAATAACAATGCAGCCCCATATATGCACACACAGCCCACATAGACTCCTCATGTTGCCCCCATCCCAGTCACACTGGCTGTCTGTTAAAGCAACATGAAGTAGTTTTCATCTTTGGTCGCCCTACAGGTTGGAAGCAAAATTGTCTCTCGTAGAGAACTACAGAGAGACAGTCCGCTCCCCCAAACTTGCTTTACTTACTTACGTTATAATCCATGGAGGGTGGCAAAGTGAATTCAGAAGTGTCTTTCACCCTGTTACAAGTTGATGAACCACTGAAATGATTTTGGTAACATTATTTTAAGGTTGAAAGAAAAAAACTACTTGGTGTTGCTTTAAGTGACGTAACCTCATTGAAACCTCTGTGTGAGTGTGCTTCCTCGTCCTTTTCCCTCTCCTCTCCTCTCCTCTCCTCTCCCCTCCATTTCTACCCCTTTTCAATTACAGCAGTCGCCTGGATTTCTGTTCACGCAGCAGCGAAAAAGGCCCATTTCTGCATCCTGCTATCTCAGCATCTGTCTCTCAGCCATGCACAGCTCCTGCTCCTGCACTATGCCCATTCAAATGCCAATTTCTCTGCTAATAGCAAATCTGGCGCAGCCCTGTTAGGGAGGAGGAAGAGGAAAAAACGACCTGCCTCAATGTTCCTATTACAGGGGGAGAGAAAGAGAGAGAGACAGAGAGGCAGACAGACAGACAGAGAGAGAGAGAGAGAGAGAGAGAGAGAGAGAGAGAGAGAGAGAGAAAGAGAGAGGGGAAGAGAGAGAGAGAGAGAGACCGACAGATGGACAGAGAGAGAGAGAGAGAGAGAAGAGAGAAAGAGAGAGAAAGAGAGACAGAGAAGCAGACAGAGAGAGAAAGAGACAGAGAGAGGGGGGGAGGGAGGGAAGAGGAAAAACTACTTGCTTCACAGTTCCTATTACAGGGAGAGAGAGAGAGAGAGAGAGAGAGAGAGAGACAGAGAGGGGGGGGGAGAAAGAGACAGAGAGAGAGAGAAAGAGAGTTGTAGGGTAGTGGAAGGAGGATTTTTTATATAAAAGTAAAGAAATCCCATAATTTTCCCCCCAGCCATTATTTATTATTTTCCCAACCAAACACTTTCTCATTACTTATTATCTCTGAGCTGCTTGCTATTTATTTATTTATTTACTTACTTTATTTGTGTTCTTAAATAAACAAGAGATAAGTGAAAATCCCACATCTGTCTGTCCGGGCCCAGTTCTGGCGCTGCAGACTCTGATAATGAACGCAATTAAAGTAGGGCTGCATTCAGCCAACCCTGGGCCAAACACCACACTCACCCTCTGCTCAGCCAACCCTGGGCCAAACACCACACTCGCCCTCTGCTCAGCAGGCCTTCACACATAACCTGCCTGCCATCTGAGGAGAAACTGTGGAGATATGTTGTGTGTGTGTGTGTTTGTGTGTGTCTGTTTGTATATATATATATATATATATATATATATATATATATATATATATATATATATATATATATATGTGTGTGTGTGTGCGCGTGTGTGTGTGTGCGTGCGCGCGTGTGTGTGTGTGTGTGTGTGTGCTGGGGGGTGGTGGGTGAAGAAGAGATAACAGAAAGGAATGTGAAAAGAAAGAAAAGAATGCATGAAGAAAGGAGGGAGGGAGAAGCCATGTTTGAAATGCCCACATTGTCATCTACTGCCGCAATACAGAAAAAAAAAAAATGTATTTCACTACGCAGGAAAGGGACTATAAAACATGTAGATATATGATATGACATTAAACAACACCATTCCATATCAGTAACCTAGCTGTGTACTAATACTGTTATGGCAATGGAGACCCTTGCCTTTGCTATATTAAATAAAGTATGTCTAATTCATAGTGTAACAAATGAGAGATAACTAAAATTGGGACCAATTTGTTTTGCTTTTATGTAAGTGCTAGTTCAGGTTGTCGTTTTGATGTTTCTGTCATAGACAACTTAAGATAGCTGTGTAAAAGTGTAATGGAATGTACAGTACACTTCACATGCAGCAAACTTTTCTAAGCATCCTCTACAACAGCTCCACTCTAATGCTTCAGGTATTATTTAACCAAATTCAGCTATTCTCAGAGATAGTTCATGACACGTTCATACTAGCTTGGTAAATGAACATTTTTAAAAACTTGTACGACATCCTAAATAATAATTTGTTGGTGTTAAACACAATCATAACTAAAATGCTGTAAACAAATGTTGTTAGTAGTCTCTATAGATTATACACCATCATAACACATCCCTCTTATAAGACTGGAAATATACCTCAGTTGCAATAAAAAATAAATGACTACATTTTAATGTGTCAGGCATCACTGCAAGCATTTCCAAATAGTGCTAAACATGACTGGTATCACAGCTTGTGACTAGCTTGCTGGTATGAAGGACGTGTTAAACTATCCATTCTACATCTGAAACAGTGACTAATTTATACTACATGCAATCATCGACAGTAGTACAGTAAAAAAAAAAAATAATAATAATTTTTTTAAGAGAAAATGTTTGCAAATGAAAGGTGAGCATAACTGTCATACCTGTGGTGCAACAGCGTTGAATCACATTAGTCATCATTATCATCATAATCATCATAATTAGCAGAACAGTTTTGCTAACATATAAACTAAAACATATGTGGTATTCTCATTTAGTTTGTTAATCTTGCAGTTAATTGTATAGCAACCTGATTGAACATTTCATCTGATATCTTTATAGTATTTTGGTATCTTGATGGCACAATAAATGCTCAATGAGGTTTCATAAAATTGAGGTATACTGTGTAAATACTGTATAAATCACAGTGCATATATACAGCCTTCGTGTGGCCAGTGTTACAAAGGTCTTGAGCTTATCACAATAGAAAAAGCTGTATTCGAGTCAGGTAGTCTGTAGAATGAAATGAAATGAAGATTTTTATGGTGCAGTGTACAGTGAGTAGCGTTTAGGGTTGAGGAATCGAACAGCACTAAAAAATGGCTGATTCACCACAGTGTGGACTAAAGTGTGAGAGAGCAGAGGTTCTGAACACAGCCGTTCACAGACGGTTGAATACAGGGGAATGAGGAAAGACATGGCCAGAAAAGAGACAGAGAGAGAGAAAGAGAGAGAGAGAGATGGAGAGGGAAGAGGAGAGGAGAAATGAAGAATTTGAGACAATATGGGTAGTGAGGAGAGGTGAGGAGAGAACATTAGGGTGGAGAAAGAATGACAAAAGAACTAAAAATTCAAAGCATGGAAAACTGCTCATCCAACTGCTTTAGGCACCTGTCTCCCAATTTGTCCTTTGTCCACATCAATTAAATCAAGTTATTCTTTTTTCCCCTCTGCAAGTGTTTTTCATGATTATTATTTCAATTCGAAAGATCTCATCTGGCCAAAAAACTCACCACCTCATCTCACTGTCTTAGCATGTGCTAGCATTGCTATGCAACAAAACATAAACAAACTCATCTCCTAGCAATCACAATGCAGTTCTAATCCAATAATGGTAGTCAGAACCCTGTTACAGCAACCCCCTCCCTGCCTTCACATTCTACTTCGCGGGATCTTCCATCTGTTTCTTCCGCGGACCTTAAATGTCATTGCGAGTTCATTTATACTGACGCATCCTCATTTCCTCTGACTGAGTGGGTGTGACAAGATATGAAACAATGTGTAACCATGGGATTCTGACATTCTATTTATCACCTCCATGCACGAGTATAATCCTTCACACTCTGCTGTTGCCTCCGTGGCAGTCAGACCTGGATTCCACATCCCATTCAAAACAGAAATCTTGCTCTTTGTCTGCTTCTATAATACTACATTGTTTGTGCAAGTGTGTGTGTGTGTGTGTGTGAGAGAGAGAGAGAGAATGTGTGTGTGTGTGTTTGTATGCGTGTTTGTGTGTCTGTGGTGTGTGTGTGCGGTGTGTGTATGTGTGTGTGTTTATATGCATGAGTTTGTGTGTGTGTGTGTGTGTGTGTGTGTGTTTGTGAGTGTGTGGCTGTTGGGGAGAACAGGGGGGGGGGGGGCATTTTTTGTTAAATTAATGTTAGATCCTAAAATTGCATGCATTTATTTATTTTTAGTTTTATATTTATGTTTTGTATACAATACATTCATGTAGAGTTTGTCTAATTGGAAATGTGCTACTTAATAAAGACTTTCTCTCCACCTCCTCCTTTCAATCTTTCAAACTGGTACACGGTGCTAGCCGACAGTAACGTAGCTCACCCTGCTCACGACATTCCTCTTCCCCCACAGCATCGCTCGGCGGAGCAGTCGAGCGGAGGAGCAGTCGCCCGGGAGAGACCCCGCCACCCCCCGTCCTCCACCTGGCCAGCGGCGGTCCTCATCGGGTCCTCCATGGTGCACCATGTGACCCTACCGAGGAGCGAGATGTGGTGCCTGCCCGGAGCCCGTGTGGAAGACGTCCAGGCCAGGGTGCCCGAGGTGGTGGAGCAGCACCCGACCGCCTCTGCAATCGTGGTCCACGTCGGGTCGAACGACATCAGGCTTCAGCAATCCGAAAAACTTAACTCCGATTTTACTTGTCTAATTCAAACCATACTCGCTACTGGCAAAAAATGTATCGTCTCAGGCCCTATCCCATCTGCTTGCTTCTCAGATATGCAGTTCTCCCGTATCCGCCAGCTCCACGTGTGGCTGATGGGGCACTGCAGTCGTGAGAACGTCCCTTTCGCGGATAACTTCAGGTGCTTCTGGAGAAGACGCAGCCTGTTCGCCCGCGACGGACGACACCTGAACAGGGCTGGGGCGAGCCTGCTAGTTAGCAACCTGGAGCTAGCTCTGGAAGCCCATCACACGCCACACTGACAAGTACGCTCCAAGCCAGCACATCTCGATAGCAACTTAATCCGAGCTGATGATATATCTTTCCCCCTTACCACCAGTGCTCGGAATACCATGCTCAGTCAGATAATTTGCTCCATCAAATTCCTCCCCTTATAACCCACCATAGGAAACGTAAGCATAGAACCACAGGCTGCATACCTAACAATCTAATTAATATCCAGCTCAGGCGCTGGGCAAATAAGACTAAAACCGTCATAAATGCTGCTGTCCTTAATGTAAGGTCCCTCATCAATAAGAGCTTCTTTATAAACGATTACATCTCGGTTATGTTCCTTGTGGAGACTTGGTTAAAAAAAGACGGGGCTGCCACCCTTATTGAAGCCTGTCCTCCTAACTATAAATTCTATCAATCGATAAGAGACAATAAAAGGGGTGGCAGTGTAGCTGTCATCTTCTCCAATAAACTCAGCTGTAACGAGATAAATTTAGGCACGTTCACGTCATTTGAGTACCTAGCAATTTAAGTTAAGACCGATCACAGCTTACTCCTTATCACGCTATACAGACCGCCAAAAAGCTCACCAACCTTTTTATCTGACTTCTCCACCCTCGTGTCAGCGGTACTTACAAACTACGACAGAATAATTATCACGGGAGATTTTAACATTCATGTTAATAAAAGTGGTGACTCAAATGGTAAAGACCTGCTGAACACCTTGGACGGCTTTGGGCTATACCAGTACGTAACAGAAGCTACTCATCAACTAGGAAACACGCTCGACCTAGTAATATCGCAACCCGCAAAAATTAACAACATTTCCGTGTCGGATATAGCCATCTCCGACCATTACTGCGTCTTATTTGAATTCCCATTTACTATACATAGCAACAGAGAGACCGGTGCAACCCACAAACGATACATAAATGAATCAGCGGAACAAAAAATCAATGAACTTATTAGCACCCGTGACCTCATCAATGGCCACCAATCGCTCGATGAAACGGTGGCTGGGTTTAATAGCAACCTAAAGGAAATTTTACACAAAGTTGCCCCTTTAAAAACAAAACACAGCTCACGAATTAAAACCTCACCATGGATAAATGAGTCAATAAGGGAGAAAAAAGCAGAGCAGCAGAACGAGCATGGAGAAAATCTAAATTAGAAATCAATCCTATAATCCTTAAAGAACATATTATTACCTATAACAATGCAATACGCACAGAAAGAAAAAACTATTTATCAAAAATTATTACAAACCATCACAACAACACACGAGTATTATTCTCTACAATTGAAAAAGTACTAAATCCTGCGCCAGTATGTGATATGCTTAGTCTAGCCACCACTCCAAAATGCGAAAAGTTCGCAGAATTCTTCACGAACAAAATACTAGCCATTAGAGTAGAAATCATTTGAGACCCTAACTACCTACAGGATGCCCCAAGTAGGGAACCCACCGACCCTACAGAATTTTAGCGCCTTTACGGAAGACGATCTCTATAAACTTGTTAAACATAGCAAGCGGTCAACTTGCAGCCTTGACCCTATTCCCATTTTCCTTATGAAAAATAATTTTAACTACATCTCCACACCCCTATTACAGATCATTAACACCTCCATTCTCACAGGTGTTTTCCCAAGCACCTTTAAAACTGCTGTAGTGAAGCCATTGCTAAAGAAACCAAATCTGGACTACAACACACTAAATAACTACAGTATAGACCAATCTCCAACCTCCTATGTATAAGCAAAATACTTGAAAAGGCTGTCTTCATACAGCTCAACCAATTCCCTTAATGAAAATGACATCCTAGAAAAATTCCAATCAGGCTTTAGAGCAAATCATAGTACAGAGACTGCTTTAACCAAAATAGTAAACAACCTCAGACTCAGTACAGCCACAAACAAAGTCTCTGCCCTAGTCCTCTTGGACCTAAGTGCCGCCTTTGACACAATCGATCACAACATACTACTACATCGTCTCAAAACTTGGGTGGGCCTCTTAGGCCATGTACTGAAATGGCTTGAGTCATACATCACAGGAAGACAATTCTATATTAGTATAGGAGATCATATATCTAAAAATCACAACGTACCCTTCGGTGTTGCTCAAGGCAGCTGTCCTTGGCCCCCCCCTTTTCTCATTATACATGCTACCGCTGGGTAACATTATCAAAAAACTATATAATATAGACTTTCATAGTTATGCCGATGATACACAACTGTATATCTCAGTTGAGCCAAACAAAACCATAGCTCTACAGTCTTTAACCTCCTGTTTGTCAGCTGTCACGCATTGGATGAGCAATAACTTTCTAAAATTAAACGAAAACAAAACTGAACTACTACTTATTGGCCCCTAAAGACAAACGTGAAGCTCTCCTCCCCACTCTAGGTAACCTAAACCAATATGTCAGAGAACAGGTAACTAGCCTAAGTGTCATCCTTGACTCTGACCTAAGCCTCAAACCACACATCAACAAAGTTACTAAAACAGCATACTTCCATCTAAGAAATATTGCAAAAGTTCGTCCCTTCTTGACCCAGCCAGACGCTGAAAAACTTGTTCACGCATTTATTACAAGTAGATTAGACTACTGCAATGCCCTTGTTCACAGGCCTCCCAAAAAAATCAATTGAAAAACTACAGCTTATTCAAAACTCGGCTGCAAGATTACTAACAAAAACGGGTGCATGGAGCACATTACTCCTGTACTGGCTGAACTACACTGGCTACCTGTATCTTATAGAATTGACTTCAAAGTACTACTACTGGTATTTAAAGCTGTAAATGGCCTTGCCCCATGCTATATTACTGACGCATTATCCTCTTATACCCCTGCACGTGCCCTTAGATCCGCTGATGCCGGTCTCCTGAGGATTCCAGACGCACCATCCAAAAGGATCGGGGAATCGGCCTTCTCATACTACGCACCAAAGAGATGGAATGCCCTACCACAGCACATCAGAGAAGCAGAATCCATCGACATCTTCAAGCGACAACTAAAGACCTACCTATTCAACCATGCCTATACCTAACTACTCAGACCAAAGTCCCTTCAGCCAGTCCCTCCGCCCAGACCAAAGTCCCTTCAGCCAGACTCCTCTACTTTCCTCGTCTAGTGCCTCTGGTCTGCAAAGACTGCCCGACCTATGTTCACATAAGAGCCTGCATTTACAGGGCATTGCATAGCTCTAGCGCCACTGGACTACAAAGATTGCTGACTAGGGCCTACAAGGACTGCCTAGCTGTGTTCACGCAAGAGTCAGTTTGCTACTGTATTCATCTGCTCCGGCACCGCTGAACTGCAAGAAATGTTGTCCTGTAACAACCCTGCTAAACTGTAAAGCACTTTGAGCTGCATCTTGCGATGTATGAACTGTGCTATACAAGTAAAGTTTATTATTATTATATTATTGAGTATATGCTTACTTTACATTACACTTAGCTGACGCTCTTATCCAGAACGACTTAAAGATATTTACAGGGTTTCAGTTACAATCCCTGGAGCAGTGTGGGGGTTAGATGCCTTGTTCAAGGGCATCTCAACCAATGGGTAGGGTGGGATTCGAACCAACAACCTTCCAATTGCAAGGACCAACTCCCCTAACCGCTAGACCACAACTGCCTACTTGCATGGGCCAGCTGTCGGGAATTTGGGGTCCAAATGGTAGCCAAAGATTTTGACCACTTTTTGACCCAGTTGTATTGTTGTAAAATATTTGTTTTGTTGCTTATCAGTTCATCTTGGATTATTATGTTGTTTTTGGGCATGCTTTTGGAACAAAATTGAATAGAAAACCTTTTTATGGGGACAACTTGTCAGAAGTGTGTGAAAAAAGTCATCGCCTGTTCATGCTACCCACGACCTTAGGTGCAAATCGCTACACTTTAAAACTTGGAACATTTCGAAAAGGCCCAATACAGCGTGTGTGTGTGTGTGTGTGTGTGTGTCTAAACCACTAAGCTCAAACAACAAGCAAACAACCTTTGAATGACCCAACCCTCAGAAGAATATGCAGAATGCAAAGGGGCCATTAGCCATTCTGTTGGAACATGACACACACATACACATGCACACGCTCTCTCTCACAAACACTCTCTCTCTCTCTCTCTATCTCACACACACACACACACACACACACACACACACACACACACACACACACACACACACACACACACACACGTTACTATCTTTCCTCACCAAATAGACAGGATGGGTTAGGGGCTAATGGCGGTACCCTTTTTATCGTGTCCAGAGGACTGTTTTGCTGTTCTTCTTAGATCAGAAAACCCATCAGCTGGGTTCAGAACACAAAGCTCTTGCCCTCAAAAGGCAACATGAAAAGAGAGAGAAAAACACATAGAGAGAGAGAGGGGGGGGGGGGGGGGGGGATTGATGAGAGAAAAAGGGAAGGAAGTAGAAAGGCAGGATAAACAAACATTTAGAAGAGATGAAAGAGGGAGAGAGAGAGATAGAGAGAGAGAACATTGCAATATAGGAGGTAGAAAACATAGAGAAAATGAGAGCAAAGACAGAGGGAGAGAGAGATAGGAGGAGAGAGAGAGAATAAATGAGATAGAGAGAGGGCGAGGAGATGAGAGAGGTGGGAGATAGAGGGGTGGAGGAGCATTTGCTTTAAGTGCATCTGAAGTGCATCATTCCCTCTGCCTTGGCCAGTCGCCTTGCAGACAGGAGCCATCAGCAAGAAAAAGCCAGTGTGTGTGTGTGTCTGCGTGGGTGTTTATGTGTGTGTGTGTGTGTGTGTGTGTGTGTGTGTGTGTGTGTGTGTGCGCGAGGGCCACTCTGGACACTACAGGCTAATGCTCCTTTCAAAGGGATGCAGTGTGCAGAGGCTCACAGATGCAAAAAGGCCACTTACAGACACACACACACACACACACACACACACACACACACACACACACACACACACACACACACACACAAACACACACACACAGTGGAGCAGACAAACACAGACACATACACAAACTCAAACATGCTCATGCACACACAGAGACACATGCAGGCAAACATGATCAACAACAACATAAACATGGATGTAACACACACACACAAACACATACACATGCACAAACACACGCACAAACAAACACACACACACACACACACACACACACACACACACACACACACAGATACATGCAGGCAAATATGATCAACAACATAAACACGGACGTAACACACACACACACACACACACACACACACACACAC
>CM050200.1:5760709-5763209 GCA_027475355.1 Coilia nasus
GATCTTTTATAGCACAGTCCATCATTTTGGAGACCAACCCTTCCATTTATTAAATCCTTAGACAGTGTTTTTGCCATTAGGAGCCATGTTGGACATCCAGTGGCTAGTATGACAGAATTTTAGCCAAGGCACAAAAACAAATAGCTTTATATAGAATGAATAGCATGATACACAAACTTGTATGCTCCAGTCAAGCAGACCAAAATGACGCGAGCATGATGAATTGGACAAGCAGCTTTGCATGGTTAAATGATATCAACAATTATCACTTGGGGTATACGCTGTTTTGCTGCCTGCTATTTATACAAAAATGCCTGTGTGTAAAGTTAATTGCAGTAGACAGTAAATCTATGTTGCTACACAAGCTATACACTGATTACTTTCAGTGTCACATTCAAGTTTAATTTCTGCAGTATAGTCCCTTTAAAAGATTTAATGCATTTATGCTGAAATGCAAAGGGTGTATTCACTTTTGTGAGAAACTGTAGATAGGTATGTTCCTAGTGTTAGTGTCTGTGTAAGTGTGTGTGTGTGTGTGTGAGAGAGAGAGAGAGAGAGAGAGAGAGAGAGAGAGAGACAGAGAGACAGAGAGAGAGTGGTGGTGTATGTGTGCGTGCATGCATGTGTGCGTGCATGTGAGAGGAACTGTTCTTGGTGGTGCATGTGAATATAACTGTGATGTACATGGCTAATAATGTCTGCTGCACAACAACAACAGAATTGGATTCAGCTACAAAAACAGCTTTACAAAATCCTAACACCCCCCCCCCCCATCTTTTCCAACTGCCTAATAAAAACAGGACAATAATAGCTTCACAAAACCAAACAATTTTGTCATATCCTTTCAAGTCACAGCACAACTCTCTATTGTGACACACACAACATGTTTGCAACAAATCAGACATCCCGTCTCTTGATGTTTTCTTCAAATACTAACATTAGCCGTTTCTCAGTAATGATAGCGTCAGAGGAGAATACTTCTTGTGAACTGTGAGCTGTCAATCGTAATGATGAATAGCTGTGTTTGAGCTGTGGGATAAGTGCATGTTTAGTAGCTTTATTTTAGCTGTTTTGGAGTAGTATGATTCTGCCTCATTCTTCAAAGACTCAAATGTGCCCACTTAATCCCCGTCAAAAGGAAGTGTCAGGAAATCATTCTTCTATGGTATGTTTAAGGATTACTGGGCCCCTTTTAAGACTTACAGTATGTCCACAGGCTTATTATCTGAGATGCATAGATGTTATTTTTTTTCGTTATATGATGCAGAGTGTTACTTGAGATTGACCACCATCAAAGGCAGTTTACTCCACTATTTGGTATAAGGTGAGCACATTCACTCACTCAAAACACATTCACACACATGCGTGCACACACACACACACATGCACACAAAAACATACACACTTCCACCTGCTTCTGGACATACACACATATGCAAACAGCGACAGAAACATCCACACACTTACTTACTCTCTCAAACCAGCACAGGCACACACACACACACACACACACACACACACACACACACACACACACACACACACAAACACATTCCAAGAGGCAAGCCAATCCATAATGCAGTTCTCAATCAAGCAGTGTTTGTTTGTTCCTGTTGGTCCCTGTGGGTTTAACCGGGCTGCGTTAAGGCGCTATCGATCCCGGCGACCGAGCCGTGCGCCCGTAAAGCGTGCAGTAAAGTGGAGCTTTTAAGAGCTCACCCATCCCTCCCCTGACAACCAAATTAGCCTCGGCCCTACCTCAGCGCTAGCCTTTTTCTCTCCTTTTCTTCTTCTTCTTCTTCTTCTTCTTCTTCTTCTTCTTCTTCTTCTATTTCTTCTCCTCTTTTCATCTGCTATCTCCTCCTGCCATGTCTGTTTCCCTCAATCGCTGCGTTCCCTCATTGGCCCCCTATGCCAGGCTTACTCATATCTCATCGCTAGCCTTCTTCTCCTTCTCCTTCTTCTTCTTCTTCTTCTTCTTCTCCTTCTTCTTCTTCTTCTTCTTCTTCTTCTTCTTCTTCGTCTTCTTCTTCTTCTTCCTGTCCTCCAGTCACCATTGTGAAACAACAAGAACAACAACCGAAGAACAGCAACAGAAAGATAACAACAACACAGCAACAATTAGACATCCTGTTCTCTTTTGATCTTGTTTTTTTTTTCCAAAGGAAAAAAGAAATTATGTTTGTGTTTTTGTTGTTGTTGTTGTTTTTTGCTTGTTTTTGATGGATGTGTCGGGACGGACTAGCTGGGGGTGGCGGGCGCCCTGTGAAGTCGCCGTGGCAACCGTGTTTGTGGGCTGTCGAGCTGCCTGCCCCTCCGGCGACGGCGCCATTTGGTGTGTCTGGCAGATGCACGCACCCGACGCGACACGCTCCAGGCAAGATGGCCTCCACATAGTGCGTACACACACACACACACACGCTCGCACACACATACATATGCATACACACGCGCATACACAAACACACACACACACATATGCATACACACACACACACGT
>CM050200.1:5768209-5770709 GCA_027475355.1 Coilia nasus
GTTTTTTTTTTTCTGAATCAAAATAATCTCTGTTTTTCCCCATCTTTGAGGGAGCATTTTTTGTCGTCAGTTGTGGGCACTGGAAAGGTTTAGTCATGAGCAATGCGATCCCTCTGACCTAGCCATGCACACATGCACTGCACTGTCTGTCCCGCCACATTTCCAAAACCACACGGTGATCGGCGAACCAGCTAGCCACGCTAACACCGCTGTTGTGCTGTGAACTAACCCACACGGTGATCGGCTAACCAGCTAACCACGTTAACATCCCTGCTGCGCTGTGGACTAAACTACACAGTGATCAGCTAACCAGCTAACCACATTAACACCGCTGCTGTGCACTAAACCATATGGTGATCGGCGAACCAGCTAACCACGTTAACACCGCTGCTGTGCACTAAACCACACGGTGATTGGCGAACCAGCTAGCCACGCTAACACCGCTGTTGTGCTGTGGACTAACCCACACGGTGATCGGCTAACCAGCTAACCACGTTAACATCCCTGCTGCGCTGTGGACTAAACTACACGGTGATCAGCTAACCAGCTAACCACGCTAACACCGCTGCTGTGCTGTGGACTAACCCACACGATCATCGGCTAACCAGCTAACCACGTTAACATCCCTGTTGTGCTGTGGACTAAACCACACAGTGATCAGCTAACCAGCTAACCACATTAACACCGCTGCTGTGCTGTGGACTAAACCACACGGTGATCAGCTAACCAGCTAACCACGTTAACACCGCTGCTGTGCTGTGTACTAAACCACACGGTGATCAGCTAACCAGCTAACCACGTTAACATCCCTCCTGTGCTGTGGACTAAACCACACGGTGATCAGCTAACCAGCTAACTAGCTAACCACGTTAACATCCCTGCTGTGCTGTGGACTAAACCACACGGTGATCAGCTAACCAGCTAACCACGTTAACATCCCTCCTGTGCTTTGGACTAAACCACATGGTGATCAGCTAACCAGCTAACCACGTTAACACCGCTGCTGTGCTGTGGACTAAACCACACGGTAATCAGCTAACCAGCTAACCACGTTAACACCGCTGCTGTGCTGTGTACTAAACCACACGGTGATTGGCTGACCAGATAACCACGTTAACACCGCTGCTGTGCTGTGTACTAAACCACACGGTGATCAGCTAACCAGCTAACCACATTAACACCGCTGTTGTGCTGTGGACTAAACCACTCGGTGATCGGCGAACAAGCTAACCACGTTAACACCGCTGCTGTGCTGTGGACTAAACCACACGGTGATCAGCTAACCAGCTAACCACGTTAACATCCCTCCTGTGCTGTGGACTAAACCACACAGTGATCAGCTAACCAGCTAACCACGTTAACACCGCTGCTGTGCTGTGGACTAAACCACACAGTGATCAGCTAACCAGCTAACCACGTTAACACCGCTGCTGTGCTGTGGACTAAACCACACGGTAATCAGCTAACCAGCTAACCACATTAACACCGCTGCTGTGCTGTGGACTAAACCACACAGTGATCAGCTAACCAGCTAACCACGTTAACACCGCTGCTGTGCTGTGGACTAAACCACTCGGTGATCGGCGAACGAGCTAACCACGTTAACACCGCTGCTGTGCTGTGGACTAAACCACTCGGTGATCGGCGAACGAGCTAACCACGTTAACATCCCTCCTGTGCTGTGGACTAAACCACACAGTGATCAGCTAACCAGCTAACCACGTTAACACCGCTGCTGTGCTGTGTACTAAACCACACGGTGATCAGCTAACCAGCTAACCACATTAACACCGCTGCTGTGCTGTGGACTAAACCACTCGGTGATCGGCGAACGAGCTAACCACGTTAACACCGCTGCTGTGCTGTGGACTAAACCACTCGGTGATCGGCGAACGAGCTAACCACGTTAACACCGCTGCTGTGCTGTGGACTAAACCACTCGGTGATCGGCGAACGAGCTAACCACGTTAACAAGCCACATGGATGTTGGCCAGGGACGGGCTGGGACCTACTGATGAACTGGTGAGGCCACCCTTTGCACATCGCCTGCTGTGGGGAGGGTTTTTTTTTTTTTTTTTTTTTGAGTGAACACTCACCTACACACACACACACACACTCTCCTCTGTCTCTCTCTTTCTCTCTGTCTCACACACACACACACACACTAAGGCAGAATGCTTTGTCAATAAGAAGTGATTTTGTGCTCTATTGAATTGAATTGAACTAAATATAGATAGACATAGATAGATAGATAGATAGATAGATAGATAGATAGATAGATAGATAGATGGATAGATAGATAGATAGATAGAGAGAGAGAGAGAGAGAGAGAGAGAGAGAGAGAGAGAGAGAGAGACAGGGACAGAGACAGGGACAGAGAGAGAGATGGACCTACATCCCTGTATGCTGGGAGCCAGACAGACACTGGAAGCTTTAAGGTCATGTTAGGGGTGCCTTTCACTCATAACACACTCAAGGCATACAGAACGCAAACACTTGA
>CM050200.1:5773209-5793209 GCA_027475355.1 Coilia nasus
ACACACACACACACACACACACACACACACACACACACACACACACACACGCATACACACAGACACAAACACACACACACACACACACACACGAGTGTAAGCATAGACACACACACATTCACAAACACACACACACGCACACACAGACCAGTCGCTATGCCCCTATTCTTGCCTCCATTGAGAGAAAGCAGAGGTACAGGACAGCACAGCAACACCAGGATGACAAATGGTTGCTTAAAGAGCATTTTAAGAGGATTACTGTCTTCCCTGGTAAACTCGGTGACTGAGAGAGGCAGTGACGAGAGAGAGAGAGAGAGAGAGAGAGAGAGAGAGAGAGAGAGATGTGTGAGAGGGAAGAGAGAAATGGAGAGTGAGTGATAGAAAAAGAGAGCGATGGAGCAAGAGGCCAGGGAGAGGAGAGGAGTGGAAAGGGTGAGGGGGCGATGGAGGAGTTGGGAGGGGGGGTAGGTTGGGGGGTTGGGGGGGTGACTGGAGGAGGGGAGGGGTAGGTTGGGGGGTTGGGGGGGTGACTGGAGTATGTGCCTGTTCAGGTTGATTTACTGGGTGCAGAGGCACACTAGGAAATCACCTCATGTGAGAAAGTACAAGAGAGAGAGAGAGAGAGAGAGAGAAAAGGCGAGGAAGAGAGAGGAAAAGAAAGAAATATATAAATAAGATTTATCAACCTCACAGTGAAATTCCACACTGTCTTTCCAGGCTGTCAACACCCCAGTGGACGCCAGACAGCCCTCTGTGTGAAACACACCGCTCTGGTGTGTGTGTGTGTGTGCGTGTGTGTGAGTGAATGTTCGTGTGTCTGTCACCATGTGGATGTGTGTTCATGTGTGTATCTGAGTAAAGCAACAGCAGCTGCAGTGGTGGGACACATACTGTACTTTTGGAGCAATGTTGCCAGGCAACGCTATCAACAAATGTTGTTTGGTGTTTTGTAACAGCACATTTCTATCAGGAAAACTTAGATTAGCAGCAGGCAACTGTTTAGGATCATCCCATCTCGAAATTGGGAGCCAATCATGTTTTTGCCTGGCAATATCCCCCAGACTGTTGCCCCATACTATCACCTTTAGGGTGTATTCACTCCAGGAAACTTGGTTAGTTTGCTTGCTTTAGTCCAAACCAAAATACAATGTTACTTCTTTTGTTTGGTCTAGTTCACTTTCACTTTGCATTTGCAAGATAGACAGACAGACAAACAGATAGACAGAGAGACAGATAGCAGATAGATAGACAGATAGATAGACAGATAGACAGATAGATAGATAGATAGACAGACAGACAGACAGACAGACAGATTCACATCAGTGGGTATGTAAATAAATAAAACGGCCATTTCTGTTGCCCATTCTGCACACAGACTGATAAAACAGGCTAAATTATATGTATCATCTTTTAGCTTCTTGCTTTCTGATTTCACCGAGGTGAATAGAAACATGCTCAATCCCAGTGACATGACACCGCTTTTACCTCTCTGATGGCGAGAACAACAACCCATGCCGATTTTAAACCCCAATTCACCACCTCTTTCCACCAAATCCAAATGCTGGCAGACAAAGCGACTCTGGCAACAGAGGCGTGCGACTCGCTTGCTGATAAGATGCTGTAATCGTAACGCGACGGTGGAGGCGATGCGATTTAACTCAATTTATATGTAAATGTAATATTACTGGCATAATGAGCTTGCTGTGTCATGTTTTCGCACATGTGCTTCATTTTGTTGCATTACCGGACGAGATGGTTACTGCAATCAA
Organism: Coilia nasus; assembly: GCA_027475355.1. NCBI lineage: Eukaryota > Metazoa > Chordata > Actinopteri > Clupeiformes > Engraulidae > Coilia > Coilia nasus. Next base: position 5,774,979 of record CM050200.1, read on the forward strand.
TGCCATTTACCTGATTCCTCTCTCTCTCTCTCGCTCTCTCCTTCTATCTCTCTCTTTCCCTCTTTCTCTCTCTTTTCCTCTCTCTCTCTCATTTCCAGTTTTACTGACAGAGATTTGCATAGCTTATACAGTCTGTTGTTTGGGCTTTGCCTCAGTGCCTACTAAGACAGCTAAAGAGCACACACACAATATTCTCGGATTCCCACACAAAACACGATTGTGTCAATTTGCGGCTCTTAGGCCTTTCTTCCCTCTTTCAATCAACTGCCGTCAACATCTTTGTGTCTGCCAGCTTAAGTAGACAGACAATTGTGTAGCAGGAGCGTCAATGACCCATTCAGCTTGATGCGGTGCATTGATTTTGTGTGTGTGTGTGTGTGTGTGTATGTGTGTGTGTGTGTATGTGTGTGTGTGTATGTGTATGTTTTTCTCCTTCTCTGCCATGTTGCTGCTAGTGTGGTGTGTGGAGGCGAGGCCATTGCAATAATGTAGTACGGTGAACGGAGGGTGGTAGGGGTGGGATTGAGTGGTGGTGGGTGGTGGAGTTTGGTGGACATGTGAATAAGCTAGTTTTGTGTGTGTGTGTGTGTGTGTGTGTGTGTCTAGGGTGGGGGGGGGCGGGGGGGTGGAGGCCCTTGATTTTAATTGGAGTTTTGCGGCGTCACAAAGCACACACACACATATGCACCATTGTGCAATAACCCAATGGCCCATGGCCCTCTGCTCGCCGACAGCACAAGTCAGCACTTTACGGGATGTTAGGCAGACAATGCAGGGAAGAACATGACAGAGAGAAAGAGACAGAGAGAGACAGAGACAGAGAGAGAGAGAGAGAGAGAGAGAGGGGGGAGAGAAAGAAAAGAAAAGAAAAACAGAAAGTAGGTGCAGAGGGGAAGAGTCTCAGAGTTTTTTTTTTTGCCAAGCGAGGAACTGAAAACTGTAGACAGAGGACTTGGATCATCTTTTTTTGGCAAAGGACCCTGGGAAAGGTCACAGTGGACATGAACGCTGGGTCAATGTGTACTCAGTGCTGGCCATTACTCCACTAGGGGACACACAGGGCACACAAGAAAAAGGGCGAACATGTGTTTTACATACAGGCTGATGCAAGAAAAGTGCCTCCATTTTGACACTGATTCATAAACCCACGCCACACGTATTGTTGCTGTCTTGATTTTGGAAACAGGTGGTCTATCTTTTGTGGCCTGTATCCTTGAAAATGGCTGTTTTTTTTGCTGTGTCATGGTAAATGGTGCTCTAATAAAGCAGTTTTAAATCTCTCTCTCTCTCTCTCTCTCTCTTTCTTCTGTTTTTGGTCAGTCTGTGGCTTAAATGTTAAATCTGCTGTGCTGGGCAAAAGTGGCTGATCTGGCATTAAAGTATAAACACAAAAATGAACAAACACGATATCTGGCAGCATCACTGATAGCTCCCTGAACCCTTGTGTGGTATCTGGGTCTATCGGACGCATTACCATTGCTTAGTAAAGGAAAAAAATAATGCAATGACTCAGTCAATCATGTTGGCCACCTCACTATTCTACTGGTTGTTATCGCCATTACAGCACATGCTGCGTCTATGGGGTTTAGTTACATTTGAAACGCAAGTTGAAACCTACAGACTGTGCTGTCCGTCTGCAATAGCAAATGCAGCTGGCCTTTTTCACACAGTAAGTAAAACAGGTAAAGCAGTATGATTTATAATTAAAGTATCGCAGGGCGTAATGAATGCATTTTCCATGCACAGTGAAGTTAGAGTTTCCTACCAGTTACAGACAGAAACACACACACACGCACACACACACACACACACACACACACACACACACACACACACAGACACACACACACACAGACACACACAAATGCACACATACACACAGTAAGGTTAGAGCTTGCCATGACTCACAGACAACAACACAGCACTTGAGGACTGAACTGCACACAGCAGGCTCTATGTGTCCTCCAGAAAGCCACACACACACACACACACACACATGCATATACACATATATGCACGCATATACACACACACATACGCACACACACACAGGACTGAACTGCACACAGCAGGCTATCTGTCCTCCAGAAAGCCTTGTCCACAAGAGATGGTTGCAAAGTTAAGGTCAGATCAGGAAAGTGGAGGTGTTCCACAGTAATTCAGAAGTGCTCTATCTCTCTTTTGAGAGAGTACTAAGTACTAGAGTGTAAACATGTGTCCGTGTGTGTGATTGTGCGTGTGTGTGCGTGTGTATGCGTGTGCCTGTGTGTATGTCTGTGTGTGTGCATGTGCGTGTGTGTGTGTGTGTGTGTGTATGTGTGCGTGTGTGTGCGTGTGTATGTGCCTGTATGTGTGTGCCTGTGTGTGTGTGAGTGTGTGTGTGTTTGTGTGTCTATGTGCATGCATGTGCCTGTGTGTGTGCGTGCATGCGCATGTGCCTGTGTGCGTGTGTATGTGTGCGTGTGTGTGCGTGTGTGTGTGTGTGTGCCTGTGTGTTTGTGTGTGTGTGTGTGTGTGTGTTGGTTTACTGCCTTAAGGGAATGTGCAAAACGTGATGTCAAAGTGAATAAGAAGGTAAAGATATTATGTGTGTGTGTGTGAGTGCATAGAGCGAGCAAGACAGAGAGAGAAACAGAGTTTTTGAGTGTGTGTGTTTGTGTGTGTGTCTGTGTTTTTGATTGTTTGTATGTGTGTGTGTGTGTGTGTGTGTGTGTGTGCATGTGCCTGTGTGTGTATGTGTGTTTGCAGGGGCGTTGCTAGCCATTTGCATTTGGGTGCCCTAAGCACAAATGCTTTGTGGTGCCACCCTCCCAAAATGAACAATACTTCAGAATTTATCAGTGCCATTCACTTTATTTTTGAAACAAACACACCAAACATTAAAGTTAATAGAGCAAATAAAGCAGGATCATATAGAGGGGGCACACATGTCTCCAGTGTCCCTTGCTGATGGCCTCTCAGTGACAGGGCTCGTCACTGTCGCGGTGGTTGTGTGTGGAGTTGCACCTGTACCTGAACTGGACGTTGATGGTTGTAGCTGGTCAGGGCTGGGAACTGTTGCAGAGTCTACGCTGGTTGATGGTTGATGTCCAGGGCTTGAACTGCTGGTGGATGGTTGATCTAAATTGGTTGAACTGCTGGTGGATGGTTCATCCTCCTCCTCCTGACCTTGAGGTCCTCCTTGCACATATTTAAGCATTGACCCTGCATTCAGAATTAAAAGACAAAATATTCAGGGACTCTACTGAAATACAGTTTTTAACCACAGTTCCAAAAATGCATATATAAATTAGGTTTATGTAGGCCTATGTGTAAATCACTGGTACATTTCAAAATTCAAAACTCTATTTTAAATTTATAGAGGTGTCATATGGGACAACATACAATTCTGTACATAATTTGATATGAATACGAAGGGGGAAAATCTACATAACTGTAAGATTGATTCTTTTTATATTACAATTTCACCAACAGATGTCGCCCTTGGCCTATAAACCTGAAAACTGACGAGAACATAGCCTGTATATATACAGTAAATAGACGAGAACCATTTACTTGAATAAAAATACATCTTTATAGATATCCTGAAATGCAGTATCATGCGAAATAAAGATAAAATCTATCTTCATTTTGACCATAACCGGTCACGCCTTGAAAATTTTACCACGTACAGTCAACGTTTTTTATAGGGCAGAATCTTTGTTTACACTGAACTTGACTAACAAAAATGGTTTGTGAATGACTATAATATAGGCCTAATAACAAAAACTAATAGAGCATTCGTCACGAGACGAAGACAAGGACGAAATTTAAAACCGGGTGACAAAATTAACACTAGAAAATTAAGCTTAATCAGAAATAGCATAGCTAGCTAGCTAGCAACCTCAGGAAGGGAAGCGCTAGTCTTACCCGAACGTTAACTCAAAACAGTCAAGTGACCATGATGAATTGCTTTCAGTAATTCATAATTCATGTTCATATCCACAACGTAAACTAGCTAGATAGCATCAGTCATTTACAACTTTAATCATTTGTTAACACAATCTGAACTGTTAACTGTGTTAACTGATTCACTTGTAATTAACACAGTCTGAAAATGGCTAGTAGCCTAGGAGCTAACATTACAAAGTTTGTTGACTGTAAGTTTATTGCCTGGCAAAAGCTAAAAAAAATTTTATTATTAATTTAAAACACTGTCTTACCTGAGCTTCATTTCGCCGTCTCTTCTTTTTTTCTTTTTTCTGCTCCCGACTCTTGATGGCTTTTCGAGGCCATGTCTAAACAGGTGTCTGCCAATCTTAAATCTTCCACTGTCTGTGATTGAGACTGAGGCATAATCGAACAGACCACTGGGAGGGGAGGGGAGGGGAGGGGAGGGGGGAACCAAGAAGAGAATGGAGAGAGGGCTGCAAAGGAGATTCGCCTTTTCTGGACCAAATTGGTCTATGTTGGTTTTGTATTACTTATAAATATGAACATGTTTTACACATACAACAGAGGTCACAGAGCTTTGGCAACCTCCTAAATGCCAACTTCCAGTCAACATCCTGTTCTCCTGTTATACCTCTACGACTAACTCCCTTTCACAGGCTGAAAGATGTCTTTAAACATGACATATTTGCTGTTTAGTATGCCAATTAAACCTGTACAGTTAGACTGTTGTCAGCTGAATCATTTGAAGACATGCTCATCTTTAGGTAGCACAGCTCAATACCTACTTTAGTACAAAGGCCTCTTGAAAATCATTTTTCAGTGGAACAATATTGAAGGGATGTGCACCAAGTAAGACAGAAGCGCAACACTTTTTCAGATTTTTTTCACCATTTATCAGCATATATAAGTGTTTATTGGTAAAACTTCAGTGCAAAATCGTATTGTAGTCTTTCTGAGTCACGGAAAGTCCTAATCTAAAAAGAGATGTGCAAAGAGGATAAGGGCAGAGAGGACATGGAAAAGAGAAGAAAAGAAAGAGACAAAATTGGTATTTTGAGTTGTTCCACAGGGTACACATGAGCGGTAAAGTGCTGCAAAGCGTTGAAAAGTGCTGCAAAGCTTCAGGACTGTGGGAGAGGGATGCAATTAGGCTCATTAGCAAATCCACACCGAGGCTGCCAACATGCCACATCACACACACACACACACATACACTCATAGACACAAACACACACACTCTCACACTCACACACACATGCTTACAGACACACACACACAAGCTCTCTGGATGCCCTCAGTTTAATGGGATGACAACACACAGCACATGGCTCCAGGAAAAGGATGGCACACCGCAGTCTTGTGGTTGGAAAAAAGGGCAGCGGTTGAGTGTCTGTGTGTATACGTGTGTGTGTGTGTGTGTGTGTGTGTGTGTGTGTGCATGTATGTGTGTGAGTACGTTTGAGTACGTTTGAGTGTGTGTGCTTGTGTGTGTTTGTGTGTCTGCGTGTGTGTGCTGTAGTGTGGTGCATTTGGCAATGGCGTGTGTCTTATTGTCTTTGCAGGTGAGTTGATGTTCTGAAGGCAGCGCTTCAAACATCCCTGAGAAATGGGCGTGGGAGAAATTGTTTTGTCACGCCACGTTTCTGAAGTTCTGAAGTGTCAAGGAATCAACTGCAAGTAACCCACAAGAAAAAGAGAGAGGCGTTCACAGTAGCACAAAATATGTGTGTGTGTGTGTGTGTGTGTGTGTGCGCGTGTGTGTGTGCGTGTGTGAGTGAGTGAGTGGATATGTTTGTATTTGAGTCTGTGTGTGTATAGTTGAGTGAGGGAGAGAGTGCGAGAGAGAGAGAGAGAGAGAGAGAGTGTGTGTGAGTGTGTGAGTGTGTGTGTGTGTGAGTGTGTGTGTGTGTGTGTCTGTGTGTGTGTGTGTGTGTGTGTGTGTGTGTGTGTATGTTTGTGTGTTAGCTGTGTGGGGTGGTTTATCCAACTCTGACACGGGAGTAACGTTAAGTTTGACGCCTCACTGTTAGAACGAAAGCCCTACTGAGGTCGCATTGCCACAGCCGACTGATTTCTCCATAGATTTCTCACCACTACAGCAACTTCCCACACCCCCTTCCACACACACACACACACACACACACACACGCCCCCATCCTAGCCTGCGAATCCCATCACCTCCTTCGCTGCTCCTCCACTCATTTCTGCCTGTGAGCGAGCGCCATTTATCAAAGTTGGCGTTTGGAAAATACCTTTTTCTCACCAGGATGGAGCATATCAATATCGGTTATTTTAATTGCCACACTCTGTCACGGTGCCATTGTCCCTGGGCGAGGCATTGTGCAGCTAGAATCATCATCATGATTATTATTATTATTATTATTATTATTATTATTATTATTATTATTATTATTATTATAAGTAGTAGTAGTAGTAGTAGTAGCAGTAGTAGTAGTATCAGTAGTAATAGTAGTAGTAGTAGTAGTAATAGTGATCATAGTCATAACAGTAGTAGCATTACCATTACTGTATTATTAAATTATATTCGTAATAGCAGTTGGCGTTGTCACTAGAATCAATAGCAGCATTGTAACTTCTCATCCATGTGTAGTTTTAGTATCAATGGTGGTGCAGTGGTAGTACTAATAGTGACAGTATTAGTACAAGTATGAGTAGTAACAGTAGTATTCATACAGACTAGTATCCATCACAGTACCAGTGCTTGCACACAAGTAACAAAGGTAGCAGTACTAATAGCAATCAAGTCCATTCAAAATACCACACATCACTGCTGTAGACGTACTAGTGGCAGCTGAAGCAAACACTGTGTACTATCAAGTACTGCACCACTGGAAACACTACTGGTGGTAGAAACAGTAGTCTGTACTGTAAAACATCTCTTTCACTAGTTCACGTTCCGAAATTTGGAAAAAAACGAGTTGTTAAGAAATAACGAGAATTTGGGGCGCTTCTCTTGATCCGGGGGCTCTCCACGGAAGAGCTGCCTGCTGCGGCAGGACAGATCAGAAGGTGCGTCCACGCCTTCCTGACAGAACGACTGCGCGGCACAAGACTGACAGGACGCGTGAGCACCCGAGAAGCATCCGGGATCAATCTCGGGCTGCGAGAGAAGTGAGGCATATGTGAATAAGGTGGCGAGCATCTCTTGATCCAGGCTCTACGCGGTAGAGCCGCCTGCTGCGGCAGGACGGATCAGAAGGCGCATCCGCGAGGTCCCGGCAGAACGACTGCGCGGCAGAAGTCTGACGGGACGCACGAGCGCCCGAGAGGCGTGATCAATCTCGGATGAGTTTTGAAAAAAATTAAGTGAACACTACTTTCTCATGAGAAAATGCAAAATTTTAAATTGGTGGCGAGTGAGACGACTGAATGGTGAGCGGGTGGGGCGCATTTGGGCAAGGTCGCGAGCCAGGGTCCAGAGGTGCTTAATCAGTTCTCCACACGACCCTATGCAGGCAGGTGTCACGAGAAAACTTGAGCAAGCACCCCCACGTAAATCCGTGGTTAAGGTAAAGAAGGAGCACGCTCCAAGTCATCCACTTATTAGGGTAAAGATCGCTGGACTAATAGGCGCGGGGGCGAATATGGAGGTGGTGGGTTGCGAGCAGGAGGAAGCGAGCGGAAACACTGATGGGTGAGTGGTGAATAAGTTACCGGAAAAGGTCCCTGTATGTACTTCCTAAATGGATTCTATTTATTGGGAGGACTTTACCAGCGAAATGCTCTACAAAATCCCCCCTTAAAAAGACAATGACAGAGGCTTTGTGAGTTCTGCCTTAGAATCACCCAGAGCTTAGCATATCATAAGCATGTTGGGGGGCCGAGAGTGATTACTATGAAGAAAGCGTTTTCTCGTCTCTGCTCTGCCGTAATCTCTGCGGTGGCCTCTGGGATGCACAGACAACAGGGAAAAAGCTGACAGAAGACAGAAGAAGAAAGGGAAAAAAGGAAGAAAGCAAGCTGGCCCAGTTTTTTTTTCCTCACCAAAGTCTCAAGGTAAGGATTTAATTTCCAAAAAAAAGAACAAAAAACAAAATAATTAAAAAAAAAAAAACTGTGCGGCTGATTTGTTCTTTGCTTGTACAGCAGTTTTTTCCTCCTCTTCTTCGGCGAGCCTAGTCATTGTCGGTTTACATCGCATGTGTTACAGCACGACGCAGTGAAAGATTTAGGGCCATCAAATTATACTTAAAATGGCGGAGACATTGCTGACAAAACTGTGTGTGTGTGTGTGTGTGTTTGCATTTAAGGCTATGTGTGTGCACTTGTGTGTGCGTTTGCATGTCTGTGTGTGTGTGTGTTTTTGTGTTTGAGTCTAGGTGTGTGCACGTGTGTGTGTGTATTTGTGTTTGAGTCTTTGTAGTTCACTTGTGTGTGTGTGTCTGTGTGTGTTAGTGTGTGTGCACACTTCTGTTTGTGTGTGTGTGTGTGTGTGTGTGTGTGTATACACGCATAAGTACATGCGTGTCTGTGTGCATGCACGCATAAGTGCACATGTGTGTGTGTGTGTGTCTGTCTGTGTGTGTGTGTGAGTGTGTGGGGAGGGGAGGTTGACTTCGCTGAGAAAACACATTGTCAGGGGCCCCACTGTTGTGTTTGCTGAGGCACTTCCATGCAGGGAAACTTGAAGCCAAGGAGCTGTACAAAAGAAATAATTATGTGGTTTATTGTGCTGTATTTTCCAGGCCTTCGCCACGGACTTGATGTAGCGAAAGCATCGGAGGATGGCCCTCGAAGACAGCACATTTCTAAACGCCGGCGGTACTGCTGAGACGTGGCTTCAAAACATTGCGGCCGCGTTCGGAGACGATGCAGTCCCTCCTTGCGTGCAAAATCACACACTAGCAGACAGTAGAGAGACACACACATGCACACACGCACGCACACAGACACGCACACACATTCGCTGTGCCGGACGAGCCAATATCTTTTGTTTTTGGGGTGATTCATGTAACCAGTGCCTTTGACTTAGGGGAAACCCAGAGACATCACAACAACCTCATCATGCAAGGCACTACAAAAGGACGTCAGGAAGAGGATAACTTTCCATGGCGTGTCTTGCAACTGCTGTGGTGTGTGGACGTGTGTGAGAATGATGAGTGAGTGAGTGAGTGACTATGCTTGTGTGTGTGTGTGTGTGTGTCTGTGTATGTTTGTGTGTTTGGGTGTGTGGGTGTGGGAGTTTTCATGTTTGTTTGTGTGTGTGCTTGAGTGTGTGTGTGTATCTGTGTATCTTACCTTCCTCTGTAAACACATGGTTTCCATTTGTGAGAAGCTGAATGTCTACTTAAGCTGCGTGGGATTCCAGTGGGATGGAACTAAAGGCCTGGTTTTAGACGTTAAAATGGTTGCTTTGGCTTCATCGCAGGCTGGCACATGCCATAGTCTTATTGCCTCCTTGTAGTACACAGGGGACCTCATCTCGATTTTAGCTGTTGCACAAAATGGAAAACAGTCACTGTTGTGTTTTTACAACATCACTAGTAAAATTCTTCTTATTTATTTCTCATTAACATCTCAAAGTTTTAAGGTGTTTACGCACTGCCCTAACAAATGCCAACAAAGTTAAACAGAAACATTTGGACCTGTGTGAACCATCAATCTGTCTTGGTTTGTACTTTTTGAATGATAGCTAGCTGAAAAAGTTACCTTTGTCAGTTACTGTCTGGGCAGTGTGAAACTGACAGTTGGTTTGCTGAACATTCTAAAGACTACCAAATGCAAACTTCAGAATGTTGGTGTTGCCACTATCTGAAAAAAAAGGTTCTGTTAAGGTTCTGTGCCTGTCAAAACTATTCTTAAAAGACATGTGAGCTGAGACATTTTCCAAATTTACAGTATGTGAGACTACTGACTTAGGCCATAATACCTTTACCATGCAGAGACAGGGGAGACTAAGGGCACTGACAAAGCCACAAGTGCCTATCCATTTTCAAAGTGAACTGGCAAGTCAAAGTGATGAGATAAGCACCTGTTGCATTCCCAAGTAGGTGAAAAAGTTTGTGACACAGCAACTACCAGTGACAGTGAAGTAAGTGTAAATGTTCAGAACAACCTACCAGTAGCTTTATCTTGACACAAAAATCCCAGCCTCTGGCAGGCAGTGAAGTTTTCATCACCTCTGCGACTGGCAGCGTAACTCTCTGGCTTTGTGTGCTGTGTGCACTTGTCTGCGCCTGCTACCGTCATACCTACTGAGTTGTGCAGTTGTGCTATTATATACATTAGCTTGTCAGATCAGAGCAGGCAAACAGTTGATGATGTCACAATCCCTCAACATTCTGAATTGAAAATTTAAAAAATGGCAGTTGGCCCAGCTCTTTCAGTAAGTGTATGTCCTGCCAGATTTGTTCCAGCAAATTTACTGAACCAGCTGATCTTAATGACCACAACTCTTCAGCCAGGCAGATGAGCTAATTAGTGAAATCACCTGTGTAAAGAGCAATAGCAGAAGGAATACATGGCAGGATTTTGACTTCCTCAATCGGTTTTTCAAGCTCTGCACACTATCATGCTCACACATCAACAGACACCCACTCTTTTTCTGGCAAAGACTTTACACAGTTCGCATGACATTCTCAGGTGCTGCAGAGTGCTTTCCTGCAGTCAAGGTTTGGCCTCATTGACAGTGTCACATTACATTAACCATGTTTAAGCTATTACACTACAGAACCCGCAGGGTCGCGGAGTGCAACTCTATCACTTATCCTAATTTATGAGGTATCGCCAGGAAGCGTTCTCGGCCTGTAGGCGTCCAGTACCACAAATGCATTTCCCAGAAACGAATGAAACACTGTGGTGAATCAGGACTGCGATGCGATCGGCTCAAACCGGACTGGACTGGACCCGACCGGACTGACGCAGCCTTCCACAGTTTCCAAGCTCCATGGTGTCCCCAACAACATCACTCATGCTGAGGTTTAACCAGCACTACAGCGATGACAGTGACAGCGCCACTATGGCCTCAAATGAGCCTAGCGAAACTTTTACATCCTGGCCCTTATTATCAAATTTCCTGTCATTTATCGTCCTGCTCCAAGTTCGCCCCGTGTTTCTGTGGGAAAAAGAGGGAAGTGTGTTGTTACTTGAGACAGTATTTGCTGCAGCTTGTGTCTTTGCGATAGCCATAAACATTCTGTGCTAATGATGTCTTAAAGACCTTTTCATAGGACTGTGAGAAGATGTATTTGGCACAAGGAAATATATTTGGCGATGCAAATTCTGTTCACTCACTCACTTACGTATACAACACACACACACACACAATTTCTCTCTCTCTCTCTCTTTCTCTCTCTCTCTGTCTCTCTGTCTCTCTCTCCCTCTCTCTCTCTCTCACACACACACACACACACGCACACAAACACGCACACACAGACATACATCATCATTTGCCTGTGGTATCCTGGCGTCCATGCCTATTCACATCTATTGGATCCACAAGGACCAAATCGCTCCAAGAACAACACCTCTACCAAACTGAGTCTGCAGCCAAACTAAAACAATATGAGTGCAGACAACTCAATAGGCTCTCTAGAGAAACCTTAAATCCAGTCCTGTAAGCCAGGTTTGGCTGAAGGACCTGTGAGTGGATGAGAAGTGCAAAGCATGCCCATCCAGTGCCCACATTTTGTTTTCCTTCACAGCAAAAAAACGTCGAGTGTTAAATCGACTCCCACTGAGTTGATTTTAACACATTTGAGGGTTGAAATAGGTCCACACTCTCCAGAGTTAATTTAACACTTTCAAAATATGAAATAACCCCAACTCTGGACATCATTTAAATCTGAAAATGTTAAAGGTACATTTTGGTAGTTAAAAGCAATTCCCAAATATTTAACCCTGACATTTTAGCACACCACATTTTGCTGTACACTGGCACAGGGGAGAGTATGGTAGATTTCAAATGCAGCTCTAGCTGGCGATGTACTGTACAGTATATGCTGTATCTGAAATGTTTACTCCTTCACTATAAAGTGCACTACATAGGGTGTGAGTGGCATTGTTTTGTCCCTTATTTATTTATTTATTTATTTATTTGGGCCTATTTATTTTATTTTATTATATATTATAGTTATATGGCAATACTGTGGTATAGCTCATTAATAAGGACAGGAGGACAGGATGAAGAGGAGGATGAAGAAGAGGAGGTGGCGGAGGAGAAGAACTAAATCCAGCCGCATCATCAGCAAGCTCCTGGAAGCAGTCCAGCTCATAGTCTATTTCATTATTTATTTATGTATTTATTTATTTGGACCTATGTATTTATTTATCGTAGTCTATTTATTTATTTTGGCCTATTTATTTATTTTATTATATATTATATACTATATATAGTGATTCTGTGGTACACAGTAGCTAATTAGTAAAGACACCTGTAATGAATGCACAGGCAGTAAGTATGAATATATAGCAGGACTTTTACCTTCCTAAGGAGCTGGGATGGCCACCTCTGGTGGAACCCCTGAGAGAGGGAGGTAGAGAGGGAGAGGGGGGTGGATGAGGCAGATAAGGAGGGGGAGGCAGAGGAGGTGATAAGAGAAAGGCAGCACCAGTGAGGAAAGAAAAATGGAAAAAAAGAAAGAGGAGGAGGAAGAGGAGGAGGAGGAGGGGGAGGCTGTGCTTGATTAGGAGAGGGGGGAGGAGATAGTGGTGTCGGTGCAGTGGTAAGGTGGATGGGCGTAAGAGCGGTGGGGGAAAGGGGGGTGGGGGTAATGGGGTGCGTGGAGTGGGTGGTGGTAGTGTGGGTGGGGGTAAGAGGGGTGGGGGGTTATGGGATGCGGGGTGCAGGTGGTGGTGGGGGTGGAGGTAAGGTGGGTTGGGCCGGGCTGGCTGGTCAGGAGGGCCCACAGATCTTGGCACCGTCAGTGCACCTGACCATCAAGGTCAGGGGAGACAGGCGCTGATGCTGTGGAGTGGGGAGGAGAGGAGAGGAGGAGAGAAGAGGAGAGGTGTGGGATTGGCGGGAGGTGGAGGAGGTACGAGGACGAAGGTGTCAGTGTGAGGGAGAGTTGAGCAGCAGGTGATAAGGAAGCTGTCGGTAGGGAGGACAGGATGAAGAGGAGGATGAAGAAGAGGAGGTGGCGGAGAAGAGCTAAATCCAGCCGCATCATCAGCAAGCTTCTGGACGCAGTCCAGCACATAGTCCAGCTCATAGTCTATTTCATTATTTCATTATTTATTTATTATTTATGTGGGCATTTTTGTCCCCTGAGTTCTGTTTATATATACATATATACATATACATATATATATATATATATATATATATATATATATATATATATATATATATAGTCACTCCCCAGCACCTCTTCCTGGGGATTCCATAAGAGCCTGATTATGTGTCAGCCATCAATTCCCTTGAGTCGCACCACTGTCTCCTGAGCTACACACACACACACACACAGGGGTTGCACCCCTGTCTACTGAGCTATACACACGCGCGCACACACTCACACACACACGTGAGTCTCATCACTGTCTCTGGAGCCACACACACATGCACGCACACAGGCATGCACACACACACACACACACACACACACGAGGTGCACCACTGTCTCCTGAGCAATAAATCCACTTCTGACAAGCTGGACTCCCACCTGTCATCATAACACTCCTCTCCTCTCCTCTTCCTCTCCTCTTTTCATCCACATATCCCTCACTACCATCCCTTCTTTCTCCCCCATCCCTTTTCTCTCTCCTTCAATTTTACTGGTTTCTCCCCTCTTCTGCCTTGTATACTAACACACCTTTTGTGTTTATTTTCTGCTTTATCAAAACTTCCCTTATTTTCTTTGCTTGGCTTCCTACCACTGTAACTACATCTCTACTTTTTTATACACACACACACACACACACACACACACACATGCATGCACACACATATGCACTGTTTTATCTCTCACTCCCACCTTTACACCTCTAGCATACCTTTTGTTTCCCAATATAATACCTATACATACACAAAATAGACCCATAAATTCAATATTAATATCAAAATAATATTTGCACATGAAACACACTCACAAATGCTTGCAACTGTTACATCTACACTTGATACTATTATCTTTCGCTATTGCTAGCACACGTCTACACTTGATACTAGCATCTTTCCCTATCGCTAGCACACTTCTACACTTGTTACTAGCATCTTTCCTTATCGCTAGCACGCTTCTACACTTGTTACTAGCATCCTACTCTATCGCTAGCACACTTCTACACTTGTTACTAGCATCTTCCCCTATCGCTAGCACACTTCTACACTTGTTACCAGCATTATTCTCTAAGCCTACTACACTTGATACTACACTACTACACTTGATACGCTCGTGCCGTTATGCGCTATATAACATTAGAAAAATCAGATCGTACCTGACCCAATATGCTGCTCAGCTCCTGGTACAGGCTATGGTCATCTCTCGCCTCGACTATTGCAATGCCCTCCTGGTTGGCCTTCCTGCTTGTGCAATGAAACCATTGCAAATGGTCCAGAATGCAGCAGCACGACTGGTTTTCAATCAACCCAAAAGGAAGCATGTCGCTCCACTTTTCATCAACCTGCACTGGCTCCCGGTCGCTGCCAGAATTCAACACAAAGCTTTGACTCTAGCCTACAAACTCACTTCCGGATCTGCCCCCACCTATGTCAATAGCCTCATCCACGATCTCGCAAATTTGCGCAAATCGATGCAGCGCACATGCGCGTTGCGTGACCGTAACGCATGCCGGTTAGAAATTTGTCCACGATGGTGTAGGTGGGAGTGTTCTCTGCTCTGCATTCCATGTCACATGGCCAAAAGACATCGCAGGAGCAAGATTAATGCTTACATCCCGTCCAGCACTGCGATCCTCTAATACGAACCACTTTGCCGTACCCTCTCCTAAGACAAAGCGAGGTCACTCCAAGCTTTTCTCGGTTGTTGTCCCTCAGTGGTGGAGCAACACAAGAGCAGCAATATCCCTCTCGACCTTCAAAAAGCTTGTGAAGACCCTTCTCTTCCAAGACTGCTTTCCTTCCTAACAAAACTAATTTCTACTAACCATCTCTTTACATAGGTACCTTCGATGTTCTCTACACATCTGTTAGCTATTATGTCCTCCTCTTGTAAGTCACTTTGGATAAAAGTGTCTGCTAAGTGTAATGTAATGTAATGTAATAATACTAGCATCCTTCCCTATCGCTAGCACACTTCTACAGTTGATACTAGCATCCTTCCCTATCGCTAGGGCACTTCTACACTTGATACTAGTACCCTATCCTTCTCTAAGCCTAGCACACTTCTACACTTGATACTAGTAGCCTATCCTTCTCTAAGCCTAGCACACTTCTACACTTGATACTAGCATTCTTCTCTAAGCCTAGCATACGTCTACACGTGTTACTAGCATCCTTCCCTATCCCTAGCACACTTCTACTGTAACTCCCCTTCAAGAACGTAGACGCAAGTAGTTCTCTTTTAACAGGTTTCGTTGGTCCAGACAACAAACCGTGAAAGCTAACACCACATACATAACACACAGTATTAAAATTAAAATTAGCCAAAGCTAATACATAACTGAAATATTGAAAACAAAAAGAATTGATGAAAGGACTTCAAATAAAACTTTACCTCATTGGCTGCATGCGTAATAAAGGAAAGTTAGGCTTCTTATCTTCAGCTTTGTTCATGAAGTAACACTTAATACACTAATAAACTGTTTCATTTTAAACTTGACGAAGAGCATACTTTCTGCTGCTGAACACGGTGCCAGTCTTTTTCCATCTAACGTTTGGCATATGTTAGGCACCTACGTCACAGGTTCCAAAATAAAAGTACCTTTTGTTTCCCAATATAATACCTATACATACACAAAATAGACCCATAAATTCAATATTAATATCAAAATAATATTTGCACATGAAACACACTCACAAATGCTTGCAACTGTTACATCTACACTTGATACTATTATCTTTCGCTATTGCTAGCACACGTCTACACTTGTTACTAGCATCCTTCGCTATTGCTAGCACACTTCTACACTTGATACTAGTATCCTACTCTATCGCTAGCACACTTCTACACTTGTTACTAGCATCCTTCGCTAATGCTAGCACACTTCTACACTTGATACTAGTGTCCTTCTCTATTGCTAGCACACTTCTACACTTGTTACTAGCATTCTTTGCTATCACTACCACACTTCTACACTTGTTACTAGCATTCTTCTCTAAGCCTAGCACACTATTACACTTGATACTAGTATCCTTCGCTATTGCTAGCACACTTCTACACTTGATATTACCCAGATAGCAATAGGTCAGCGGCCCACTGGTGGCCCACCAGTGGCAGAGTTGTCGGTCCAACGGCGCTATCCACCAGTGGCCCAACTGGCGTTTTGCTCATCGGTTCTTTGGCGGTCCGCCGGTGGCTCAAAAGCGGTTTCAGATAAAGGGCCGCCCTTTTGCCGCTTGTTACCCACCATATTTTCTTTAGCCTTATTATGGCTATATAATTCCAACAAGGCATCAAAATGAATATAAATGCAATTCAATTTATGATTTAAAAGAATATAAATGTATACATGTAAATATTATCCCACAGACTGACCACACATAGGCTAGTATATGGTTCAATACATTTTTGTTTATTTTGAATGTGTTTTTATATGAATAAATCATACATAAATAACAATCATTCGTAATACATATGTTTTTTCAATGTGTCTATTTTAAATAAAAAAAATGAATAAATAAAAATTGACAATTTACAACGACCAGCCAGTTTAATGCATTTGTTTTTTTCACATGTTTACATGTTTTAAATAAATAAATAAATATATAGGCCTATATATACATATACTAGACATTGCACCATAAGAATTGCCTATTACCTTAAATGACCCTAAATTACCTTACAAACTTGTACTCGTGGTTACCTATAAAGAGAAGAGAGACAACATATCACCATCTGTC
Source organism: Coilia nasus (assembly GCA_027475355.1). NCBI lineage: Eukaryota > Metazoa > Chordata > Actinopteri > Clupeiformes > Engraulidae > Coilia > Coilia nasus. The sequence goes on from CM050200.1 coordinate 5,791,891, forward strand.
TTATGACACAGCTGCATCAACATTCTCTCTCTCCCTTTCTCTCTCTCTCTCTCTCTCTCACACACACACTCACACACACACCACCTAGATTCACAAAATGTTTTTTATACTTTTCTTTTCAAAACAGGGCACAATATCGGCGCGAAAGCTAGCTAGACTAACAAACATGGACAGCCAAGGCAAGGACAGTGGCTGTGTTGACCCTGAAACTTTTTTTTGTCACAGGACAAATGTTAAACCCCATCTGTCATCTATTAACCAATAAAGTTGCTTTCATTTTTAAAAAGTCGGACTGGTTTGCCTGGCAAAGGCTACCAATCTAGCAAAACTTGTCAGCTGCTACTAGTAGCCTACACTTTCATATAGCCAAAGTAAATTTCCCCCCTTTCTCAAACGTGAATAAAACATTTCAGCAGTTACATATAAGAGGGTGATATGTACTTCTATCGTCTATCCTTTGTTGACTAAGTACCTATGTCAAACTAGCCACTATGCCCGTTTTCTTGTAATGAAAGAGTAATGAGTTTGTTTCTATTTTGCTGTCAGAAACGTACCACAACAGTTCACGACATTTGAAGTGTATGCTAGGCGAGCATTACGTTTACAATATTTTTTGAATAATTTTAGAAGAGCTAGTGAAGAAGATGTTGTACTTACCTAGTCCTATGAAATTGTGGCTGGTTCTTCGGCCGCGACGTTAACGCTCGTCCGTTGCTGTCAACAAATTGATGGCAGTCCTCCAGCGGTCCACGGATGGCTCACTATCTTGCACACTTGTGAAATTCGAATCCTCGCGCACCATGACGGGGCGCCGACCAAAAGCCACTCACGCCCCGAGCTGTGATTTGTGCTAGGCAGCGGTCCGACTTCGGGCCACGGCTGGCATACCACCGACGGCTTGCCTTCCAAAAGCCACCAGTGGTCCACCATATACATGCTAGCTGGGTAGTATCCTTCTCTATTGCTAGCACACTTCTACACTTGTAACTAGTATCCTTCTCTATCCATAGCACACTTCTACATTTGTTACATCCCTTGTTATGTTTGGGAGTTAAAATCGACTCCAAATGTTTAATCCTGAAATTTTAACAGTCCAATTTTTGTTGTGCACTTCGCACTTGTTATTACCTCCATTCCTCTCTATCCCCCCATTCCATTCCTCCACCGATTCATCATCCATCCCATCATGCCGCAGTCTTCCTCATTTCCACTCTTACCTTGTTTTCTGTGCCACCTTGTTATCGCTCTTTTTTTCTTCCATTCCTTCCCTGAAACATCATCTTCCCTCTGTCTGTGTCTGTGTCTGGGTGCCAAGGAGC
>CM050200.1:5798209-5808209 GCA_027475355.1 Coilia nasus
GTGTGTGTGTGTGTGTGGGTGTGGATGGGTGGGTGTCTGGGTGGGTGTGCATGTGTGGATGAGGATGTGGGACGTAGGTCAGGGTGTCTCAGATCATGTGTGTGTGTGTGTGTGTGTGTGTGTGTGTGTGTGCCTGTGTGGACATGGATGCGCGGTGCAGGCCAGATCTCAGATCGTGTGTGTGTGTGCCTGTGTGGACATGGATGTGTGTGTGTGTGTGTGTGTGCGTGTGTGTTTGTGTGTCTGTGTGGACATGGATGTGTGTGTGTGTGTGTGAGTGTGTGTGTGTGGACATGGATGTGTGTGTGTGTGTGTGTGTGTGTGTGTGTGTGTGTGTGTGTGTGGCTGTGAGGACATGGATGTGTGTGTGTGTGAGTGTGTGTGTGTGTGTGTGTGTGTGGACATGGATGTGTGTGTGTGTGTGTGTGTGTGTGTGGCTGTGAGGACATGGATGTGTGTGTGTGTGAGTGTGTGTGTGTGTGTGTGTGTGTGTGTGTGGACATGGATGTGTGTGTGTGTGTGTGGCTGCGTGGACATGGATGTATATGTGTGTGTGTGTGTGTGGATATGGATGTGGGAAGCAGACCAGGGGTGTCTCAGCTCATGGGACAGATGGCGCACGCAGGGTCAAAAGATGAGGGACCATCCTTGATAACTGGGACCACAGTTAGTCTCACAAACAAAAAAAATCCTCATGGTTACAAAGGCATGTGTAGCCAAAGTCTGTCACATGCTAGACAGATAGATAGCTCGATAGACAGACAAACAAATAAATAGTGTATGTATTATAAACAAACAAATAAAAAAATAGTATAATAGTATATATATATATATATATATATATATATATATATATATATATATATATATAAATATATTATATTCTCGTTCAAATCAAGCCGATCACAGTCGGTCACACTGGAACACAAAATGTATCAGCCGCCTGATTTCGTGATCAGCATCCAAATCTCCTTGCCGCCCTGTCTTTGCTCTGCCCCATGATGCTTGTTTAAGCAGCAGCGGGAAATACACTGAGTGTGTGTGTGTGTGTGTGTGTGTGTGTGTGTGTGGATGGGTGTGTGTGTGTGTGTGTGTGTGTGTGTGTGTCCATGTGGAGGGTTTCTGCATGTGTGTGGGTAGGTAGTTGTGTGTGTGTGTTGGGCTGGTGGTGGTGTGTGTGTGGGGAGGGTCTCTATGGGTATGTATGTGTGTGTGTTGTGTGTGTGTGTGTGTGTGTGTTTGCTGTGTGTGTGTGTGTGTGTGTGTGTGTGTGTGTGTGTAGACAGAGGCTCTGTTGTGGCTACACACACCAAAGGAGCCCCAGCGGACTAATGAGGTTCTCTCAATCGATAAGGACGGAGAGAGAGAGAGAGGAAGAGAGGGGAGAGAAAGAGAGGCAGAGAGAGAAAGAGCCAAAAAGAGAATGAAAGAGAAAGACAGAGAGTGAACGAGGGAATGAGAGAATGAGGGAAAGAGAGTGGCATCTTAACTAGCCCCACTGAGAGCAGGCAGCTGAGGTCGTGATGGAGTTCATTTGAAGGGTCTATCGGAGAGGCAAAATAATGTAGGCTGCCATGCAATCTATGGGATATTATTACTGACACATACATTTTTCACAATCCGTTCCTCGTCTTGCTTTGGTCCATCAGTATATTTACCTCCGAAAGGAGGTACCTCAGAAACCTCAGAAAGGACGGATTCTCGAAATTCTGTTGGGTTGGGGGGGTCACTTAGGGTGGCTATTCATCTCCCACTCCTTGCCCTCCAAACTGGCCCTCCTGTCCAGTCAGCCCTGCCTCCTTTAATAAACACACACACCCCTCACACACATACACACCCAAACACACATGCATGCACACACACACACACACACACACACACACACACACACACACAGTGGGCATGGCTACCCGTGGACACGGCTCTCACACCACCCTCTCAGCAGGCAGGCAGGCAGGGCAAGAGAGAGAGAGGGGTGAGAGGGGAACACTCAGGGGGGCGAGCCTTGGTGTCACATCGAATCTTTCCTCGTCGGCTATCATGTTGCCCCTTGGATCATTACTTAACCCTGCAGAAGAAGGGTCAATGCCTCTCTCCCCCGCACTCTTGAGGAGGCAATGGGAAAATATACATACCCTGCGTCCGAAACCTTAGTAGGCACTGCGTTCTATGCAGTGCTTACCACTCGACCGTTACAGTAGTAGCTTCTACGTAGCAAACTAGCCAGTAGCAGGCACAATTCGGACGCACTACGACATCGCCATCTTGCCCGTCCTCTGACCCGGATGTTTACATTAACGTCATGATTTTGCCAGCTTGTAGCAAACGGTTAGCTGCATTTTATCAGGTAACCTCAACATTTATGTGCATTTGTGACGTGAACAACTATTTACATGGCTTTTATTTACTGAAGTGCACATTTGTACACTGTCAGACAAGCGACCGGAGTCTCCGCCATCTTAGTTACTTTTAACGAGCGGGAAGTTTTTGGTTCTTCTTCTACGGTTTTCAACCTCCCGGTGACTTCTGGGATAGCGTAGTGTAGTTCGCTTGCACACTGCAAAATATTACCAGAAATAGCAAGCCATCCGGGTACTTTTGGCCCGGCTTCGCCTACTACTGAAAGCTTACTAAGGTATTCGGATGTTCTAGGTCGTGGCTTCCTCATTTTTTGGCTACTATGCAGGCGGCTAGTAAGGGTATTCGGATGCAGGGATAATAAATATGAAGTGAAAGGAAAGCTGATAGCTGCATGAAATCAAACCCATCCACATCATTTAACCCTAAAGGGGCTGAGAGGGAACCCATCCACATCATTTAACCCTAAAGGGGCTGAGAGGGAACCCATCCACATCATTTAACCCTAAAGGGGCTGAGAGGGAACCCATCCACATTGTTTAACCCCCAGGGATAGGGGTTCTTATGGGATTGCAGTCTCAGCGTTTGACATGCAACACAAATGTGACACAAATGCTCAGCATGCCTTTAGTAGTATGCCTCTGGGGACAGGGCATTGATGGAGCTTTATAAACTTTCATTCCTTCATTAGTCCCTCAAGGGGGAATTGTGCAACTCTGCGTTTAACCCATAACATGCTTGTCAGCAGGGAGCAGCCATGACAACAGTGCCCACCCAGGGAGCAGTGTGTGGGCATGGTACCATGCTCAGGGTACCTCATTGGCACTGTTGGGGGGCTTCGAACCTGCGACCCCCTGTCACAGCTCTGTTCATTGCACTATAATGGGTTGTGCAGCTAGGTTGGGCTCCTTTCTTCACTGCGTTGTGATTGTCTCTGTGTGTCTGTGTGTTTCTTGTATGTCATGCTGCTGATACTCTTTAATTTCCCAAATTGGGATCAATAAAGTCTGTCTGTTACATCAGTAATGTCTGTCTGTCTGTCTTTCTTTTTAAATGGCCATAGTGGTCATATCATGGTTATAAACTGTGATATATTTGTGATAATTGAGAGAAAACTGAATGAGCTTTAAAATAATTTGCATGGTTTATAAATTGTCATGTCTGTCTGTCTTTTGCCTTATCCTTCAGGCCACCACTGCCCCTTGACGTAGTAAGTGACGGGGTGAACCTGTGACCTTGGCACGATTAGCACACACTCTAGCCATCTGAGCTAACTGGCCATTACGTATATGTGTAACTGTCAGAATAGCTGTACCACTTAATGATGACAGACACATGTACAGGGTGGACCACTGGAAAAAAAACGGACCGGTTATTAAATGATTATCCCTCCTTGATAATTCAGCCAATCACAATTTAAAAACCATGCAAATTACTTTAAAGCTCATTCAGTTTTTTTCTCCATTTATATCACAGTTTAAGACCATGGTATGACCACAGTGGCCATTTAAAAAATGTAATTTAATCTGATCAGTTTTTTGAAAGAGACAAATTCAGATATGGCGTCAAAATAACTTTAATAGTTGAAAAGATGTTCAGTGTGTCCATCATCCCTTTCAACAGCCTCGAATTCAGAAACAGAATCAAGTATACAATATATACAGGGGTGCACACAAAGTCAGGGATTTTGCAGAATTATAGTCAGATGTATGATCAACCAATTACACCAAAATGGTTATATATGTCAGGAAGCCCACATCCACAGAGGACCTATGGTTAGTTCTTCAAGATGTTTGGTGCCTAGAAGTATACCTAGAAGAATTGACGCTCTTTTGAAGGCAAAGGGTGGTCAAATCAAATATTCATTTGATTCATTTTTGAAGGCATTCCTAGTTGATAGCATTTTTTCACACCTGCCTAAAACTTTTGCACATTACTGTACATACACAAGGAAGATGTGAATTTTCCAGTATACATTCAACACAAAGACATGCAGTTATTGCATAGACAAAAACGATGCATAAGACTTACTGTACAACAGGCTCAATGATTAAAGCGATATAGTTATTTCAATTGTAGTCCAGTTTTTTTTTTTTTTTTTTTGTGTGTTTATCCTGCATGGCGTCAGAATTTCTGTATCACTTTATAATGATAGACAAGCGTAGAGTGGGAACCATTATGTTAGTCGTTTCACTGTCAAGTACCTCGGTACAAAACCTCTAAAAGCAGTTTCAAAAATATGAGCGGTGCAATAAAGTAGCTCATGTAATACAATCTGGAATATGAACTAATAACTTTGTCTTTGTGTTGACACAGAGTTAGCCAGGCTGTAATGGAGTTAGTGCAGGGCGGGCCCCGTATTGTTCTGTAAAATGGTCAGTAAATGACGGCTTTAAGCTCACATAACATCATAAAGATGTGGGAAGCCTCATCACGCTGTCTCTGAGTGTGCCGCCAAAATAATAATAATGTTTTGTTTACGCTGGGCCAGTGAACTTTTTCCTCTACCACAAGACTGGTCGAACTCTGCTTAAATATGCCTCAGATGTTTTATATTGTGCTTGGTTTCTCTTCTCATTTAGAGTCTTTTCCCCCTCGAAACGTCTCTCGAAATTTAGGATTACGCAAATTGTGCTAAGGGAAGGGGCCTCCTCATCCAAGAACGAAGTATGCAATGTGTGTGTGTGTGTGTGTGTGTGTTTGAGTGTTTACTTTGAGAAAGTCCACAGTGTGCAATCTAACGGCTCCCACTACCCACTTCACCCGGACGCCAAGTTGCTATGCAATGAAGCGCAGCGCTGTGAACACACACACACACACACACACACACACACACACACACACACACACACACACACACACACGCACACACACACACACACATACATACACACTAAAGAAACCTCAGATGCTCCCCAGTGGTTCCTGCTCAGTGCAACCGGCTCTCTGTCTCTTTCACACACAAACACACACACACACACACACTCGCACACACACACACGTGTACACACACACACACACACACACACACACACACACACACACTTTGTGCGAGACTTTCTTCGCGGCCCACTGGACCTTTTGGATTCAGACGTGGAGCCTTGGCCACGTCTATAGGCCAGGCCTCGGAAAGAACGACAAAAAACTGAAAAGATGAGAGAAAAAGAAGAGAAAAGAGGCCCAAAAAAGTGAAAGATGGAAGGCGAGAAAGAAAGAGAAGAAATCACTGTTGTGAGACACAGTTTGCCACTGTTTGGGCCAGACTTCTCAAAGAGACAGTGCCAGAGAGAGAGAGAGACAGAGTGAAAGAGAGAGAGAGAAAGAGAGAGAGAAAGAGAGAGAGAGAGAGAGAGAACTGTAGGTTTAGGGAGATAAGACAAGAAAATGTCTTATCCCCCCCCCCACTGTCCCCAAAAAACCTAGACATGAAAGTGTATAGACTTCTCAGACAGCAGAAACAGCTCAGACTCCCACTCTCAGTCTTGCTGGTGATTTTTTTGTTTTTGTTTTGAAGTCTACAACCTCGGCCATATTGATGGAAGAGCAGAGTCTACTGTGAGAATGTTGCCCTGGTTGTTTTCCAGTTGACTGACAACCCCCCCATTGAGTGCCCTCTCGCTCAACTGTGCTGCAATTGGCAGCCATCATTACAATTGTATGAACTGTGCTACACTATCCTGATTTAATTCACCGCAAGACCCCCTTTCCTCCAGGCCACGACCACTTTGTTTTGGTGAGGTTTTTTTTTTTTGTTGCTGTTTTTCTTTCTTTTTTTTTTTTCGTTCCTTGTTGTTCATTAGCGACAGTGTGTTCTCTGTAGGGTTTTTTTTTCCCCCATGTCTACGCGGATGGCTAATGAACAGGTAGGGTTGAATGAGAAACAGACACACACAAAAGAAAAAGAAAAAGAAAGAGAAAAGAGAAAGAAGTATTGCATGACCCGGGGAATGAACGTGCTGGATGGTATGTGAATCCCACGAGAAGATGGGGCCTGAGGGAAGTGGAAAATCGTGTGGTCAAAGTCAGTCATCTGAACTTTTTCCCACATGCAACACACAATAAAACAAAAAATCCACGGAGGTAACCCTTTACAAATGCTTACTCTTACCTATAAAAACCCCATAAAAATATTTTATAGGCGGTTGTAGTTGTACTGAAGTGTAATGTAGGCATTTATGACAAATGCTTTAAGCTCTGTCTGCGACAGTGAAATTTACAGAATTCTCAGGGTCAAGGATAATTCTGTTAAAGGTGCTAAAGATATGTCTTTGAGGTTTACAACATGTCGTCTGTCTTTGCCAGAAGGAGAAATTTACACTATGATTAATGATCATGCAATGCTGAAGGCTTATTATTTAATTCCCCAATATTACTGTAAGACCTGAATGATGTAGGTCTCCATTTCAGTCCAAGTGAAGTATCCTGTATGATATTTTATGTATATTATATATTTTATATGTAATGACAGTAGAAATAAAACTGAACAAGTACCGTAAACATAAGCATTTATTTCTCCAAGTGGAAAACCATACAGTAATTCTCTACGATTACTATCCCTCTTTTGTGTTTGAAATGCGCTTGAAAGGTGAAAAGTGACGGCGCGCAGCATGATTCATAGTAAAACGCTTCGCTTCGCTTCGCCACCAACGAATGACCGCGGGTCGACTTTGGCCCAGCCGCACTGAGGGCGAGAGCGAGACATAGAGAGGGAGAGCAAAAGCGAGAGGGAGAGGTAGACGTAGAGAGGGAGACGTAGAGAGGGAGAGGGAGATGGAGAGGGAGACTGAGGCCCATCCATTCTGCAGTGTCTGGGAGAGGCCATTACTGACAGACTGCTGCCCCTCGCCCAGCGCTGGGTGACTGAGCGAATGTCCAGAGACAAACACCAAGAGCACAAACTGTGTATTGATCAGACATTTTTCTTTTAGTCTCTCTCTCTCTCTTTTTTCTTACTCTCTGTCTTTCTCTGTCTCTTTCTCTCTCTTTTTCTTTCTTACATAATTCTTTCTCTCTTTGTCTCTCTTCTTGTCTCTCTCGCTGTCTGTCTTCCTTTCTCCTCCTCTGTCTCATTCTCTCTCTCTTTTTTCTTCTTAAATGCTTCATTTTGGTGCTGGCCAACCTTCCTGGTGCCTGTGCGTTTTGTCAAGGGTGCGGTAAGGGAACTAGGGCAGAGTGACGGATATTAAGGGCCATTTCTGGTTTGGAGAATGGTGTTGCCCTGACTCGCTCATTCTGACATATGATCAGTGGGGTATTCCAAAAAACAGGTTTAATAAGAGCAAGTGGTAAAGCCTCTAATATAAGAGCCCTCTGCATTTGTTTTGATAGGAGAATGAAGCCATACGACTCTTCTATTAGCAGGTTTACTTCTTACTCCAAGTTAACTTACCTGAGTTAGTGACTAAACCACCTTCTTGGAATACTCCCCAGGTGCTTAGTTTGATGCAGAGGAAAACATTCGGCGTTCCTGACCAACCTGACGGTCGTTAAAAAACTGCTCTTCTTCTCTCAGCAGCATTCCCAAACGCAACTGTGATCCTGAGATTCTGGTCAAGGAGGAGGAGGTCTCTTTAAAAAGATTAATTGCATTTGGCAAGTCATGTTGTCTTGTGGGGGCTTCCTTTTTTATTTTATTTTTATACACACACACACACACACACACACACACACACACACACACACACACACACACACACACACACACACACACACACATATATATATACATATAAGTAAATATATATATATTTGTCCGCAACACAATGCAATATTGCCGTTTTGTCCTGAAGAGAGTCTGGGGACTATTTTTGGAGGCGGGGGGACCCTTCTACAAGACAGTCAGATAAACATTGACAAAACAAAACAACAAACAAAAAAAAAGCACAGAAATATCATTTTACTTGAGCAATGGGGCGCCTCCAAAGCTCATCTGATGCATTTGCTTATTTCGGACTTACGTTTGGACATAAATCACAGGAACAGTTTTGACAGGAGCTACCTACCACAAATACAAAACTGCCTAGCGAAAAACAAACACACACACAGAAAAACAAACACACACGCACACACACACACACACACACACACACACACACAGAAAAACAAACACACACACAGAAAAACAAACACACACAAATACATTTGCAACAGGTAGCACTACAGGGTCCCTTGGAGGGAGGAAGAGTGTCTGGACATTTTCATCACAAATGAATCCCCAGTCGACGACGCAGCATCTGGCAGGGAAAAGAGGGGACTGCTGGCATACCTCCATACAGACACACACACACACACACACACACACACACACACACACACACACACACACACACACACACACCACACACACACCACACACCACACACAGACATACACACACACACACACACACACCACACACAGACACACACACACACACACACGCACACCACACACACACACACACCACACACACACACACAGACACATAGACACACACACACACACACACACCACACACAGACACACACACACACACCACACACACACACACACACACACACCACACACACACACACACACACACACACACACACACACACCACACACACACACACACGCACACCACACACACACACACACCACACACACACACACACACACAGACACATAGACACACACACACACACACCACACACAGACACACACACACACACACCACACACACACACACACACACACACCACACACACACACACACACACACACACCACACAGACACACACAGACACACACACACACACACACAGACACACACACACACAGACACACACAGACACACACACACAGACACACACACACACACACACACACACACACAAACACACCACACACAGACACATAGACACACAGACACACACACACCACACACACACACATACACACACACACACCACACACATACACACACACACACACACACACACACACACATACAGAATGGGGGCCCATTATTTTTGTGTTTGGGAGCCCTCCAGTTGCACTGAATAAGCAGAATTTATCTGTGTCAAGCAGTCACTATCTTTCTTTCTCTCTACCCCCCTCCTTTCTTCTCACTTGCTCTATCTCTCTTTTCCCCCTGCTCTGCCTTTTTTGACTGAAAACACATTTTACTGCCACACAACACAACTCTCTCCATTTCTCATCCTTCTACCCCTCCCTCCGTTCCATCCTCCTTTCTCTCCAGCTTTTCATATCTTTCAATTCCCTTCTATTCCCATCCCTTTCTCTCTCTCTCTCTCTCTCTCTCTCTCTCTCTCTCTCTCTCTCTCTCTCTCTCTCTCTCTCTCTCTCTCTCCCTGTTTCTATTCTCTCATCCCTTTCCCCTTTTTCATCACTCAGTCTTCCTCTACTTTCTCTTTATATTCATTTCTGTCTAGCTTATCATTATCATTTTTGACCGATTTTCAATTTCCTTTTCAAATCTCTCTCTCCTTCTCCCTGTCCCTGTCCCTCTCTCTCTCTCTCTCTCTCTCTCTCTCTCTCTCTCTCTCTCTCTCTCTCTCTCTCTCTCTCTCTCTCTAACCCCCCAGTGTCTCTCTAACTCCCTTTACTCTCTCTCTCCATCCAACTCAAAACACACAACACACACAACACACATACACAC
>CM050200.1:5813209-5820709 GCA_027475355.1 Coilia nasus
AATCACGCTGTGTACCTGCAGAGGCTTACTGCTGAAAGGCTGATAAGCAACCATGTCTGTATTTTTGGAATTCTTGGAGGTGGTTTACTGTGTCTGAAGCAGTAACTTATTGTACCATTTGGTTTTATTTAGAAATGCAAGTTAGTTTCATTGTTGTGCCCGCTGCATTGTAATTGTGTGATTTAACACTTCAAAAACATCACTATGTATAGTTTTAAGGAGTTTTAGTTCAGTTCAGGTCACACAGACATGACAGCACTTACCACTTACTTACCCATTTACCCATTTTTTTCTTTTCTTTTGAATGTTTCTGCAATGTACTGTGATGGAAAGTATCTGGTCTCTGTGAGTTTTTTTTTTTAAACCTACTAAGATTACTTAGCTCTTGCCATGTCATTTATATGCTATGAAGTGCAGTGTAACACCATGGTGGTCAGTGAGCAATGACACTTCCAAAGAGTTCCTTTTACATTCTAGTGCAGTGTACCACAGTGTAATCTGGAAAGACAAAGTTTTATCATGGCGCCATGTTTAAGTTGTCATAAAACATCTAGGCCATATGCTCTCAAATACACATAAGTCAATTCAAAAACACAACTCTGCCTCTAGTTTCATATATTTAAAAATTAACGACCTCATAAAAAAAAGACTGCTAAGGGGCCCCATTACCCTGTGACAGGGCCGATGTAGTACAAAGTACAGAGCATGGCAGGGACGTTTGAGCAACGTTACGTGTTATTGTACATCCTGATGTAGATTTATGGCCATAGGTCAATAATCTGACCACACAGAGAGCGAACATATGGATCCAATCTGACGTGGATATATGTTTCTTGGTCCGTGCAATGAGTCACTGCTCAAACGTCCGCCAACTTTAAAATGAAGGGTTGGTGAAAGAGGCATCATCTCCTCAGAAAAACACCATGAAGTGGGATTTCATTATTTCCACTTGGGAGTGCACACTTGTCTTTTTTTTCTGCATATTAATATTTGACACAACCACCCCCCCCCCACCCCCCCCCCCCCCCCCCCCCCCCCTTTTTTTGTTTTGTGGGAGTACAAATGTTTCCAGAAATAGACTTTCTTCTTTTTTTTCCAACTCCATCAGATATGGCTTTAAGCCTTATAGCTATTAAAACAGGCATGGGAGATAGACTGTGTGTTTTTTTTTGTTTTTTTGTTTTTTTTTTGCTGTCAAACAAAAATAAACGATAACCCCCGCTTCCCTTATTTTGGACTGTAATTACTGTTGCTATGGCGAGGCCGGCTTGTGTTTTGTTTGGTGACCAGATGCTGCTTTGTTCTCCGGCTGACGGTTTCATTGTGGTACGGAGTTTGTAATCCCTCCATATTTTGAACCAACTTGAGGCTTAAAGTTTACGAGCACGCAAAGGCCACCCAAAAGACACAAATGCGAAATGCATCATATTTCCACGGCACCGCACGCCATATTTATTTAGTTTTTTTTACAAGAATACTAACGCACAGCAATCAGTGGCACACAGACTTAGTGACAGCAATTTTTAGCAGTTAGTTCATCACAAGAGTTTTATAGTGGACTAGAGGGATATAACCACAATATAAGTGTGTTGGGTGGTGCTGTTTGCCATTTAAAAACATTCATCTTGTGAATAAATGACATTCAGAAAGTGGTAAATTGATGGTAAATGTCCCCTTCAACTTTAGTCCTCTTCCCATTGACTAAAGTAGGAAAACATCTCTATTGACAAGAAATAGAAAAATGTGAGTAAATAAACAAAGAAGACCCTTTAAATAAGTTGGCAGAGTTGAGTTATTTCTTAGCCTCTTACGGTGCAAACCACCTTTCAGCCAGTTGTGTCACAGTAGATGAGAATAAGGCGCTAGTTAGCTCATGGGGTGCGGCCATGCTAACCTGTGAATTCCACATCATAGCACAGTGTGTGTGTGTGTGTGTGTGTGTGTGTGTGTGTGTGTGTGTGTGTGTGTGTGTGTGTAACACAAAAGCTTTATAATTAACGAGGGCGACATGTTGACTGAAATGTTAAATGGTCATTGGGGTTAGCCTTTTTGACGAGCCCAGCGGGATCAGCGGAGGTGAGTAATTTAGGAGGGGCCTGTGATGTCATATTTATGAGACCTGGCGCCGAATTTTAAGATGGACCCTTTACACCCACAAAACTGTGGATCCCATGCCAGGGTAAATGTCAAGTGAAACCTCCACGTTTTTAAAGCCAGACCACGAAGATTTAATCAAAAAAGTAAAAAAAAAAGCCTGTGGCGGCATTGAGAAGACAAACGTGGTGCTTTTTCCCCAGTGCTGGGTCCCAACCAATACCTCACACTCTAAAACAGGGTTAAACATATGGCTCCATCAGCATGCCTTCTAGGTCCTGTACAGAATGGGTAGTTGTATTTTCCAAGGCTAAGGCTTTGGGAACCGCAATCATTTTTTATTGCGTGAGGTTTACAGGCCACACTAAATGTTTATGTTGGCTGTTACCGAGGTGATTAGATGTATATTACCAGAGATAGCTTCTCAAAGGTGGCCTTTCAATGGCAGCATCAGAGAAGGGAAAAGCTCGTTTTCAAAACTGGTCGAATGGAGTTCAGGAATTCAATCCTAGTATTTTTGATGTTGAAATGAATGTATAAACACATACTTTTTTTTCTTCTTTTTTTTTTACTTTTTTGGTCTTGAATTATCCTTCATTTGCTTGGAGATCTGCAATTTCGTCAACCGCAACCTATCCATGTCAGGCCGTGATGAGACGCCTGGCAGCGGACTTCCTGTTGCATAATGGAACACCAGTCGCCGAAAGGAAATAAGGGCGGCTTCACACCTGACTTCCTCTGGGAGCGAAGTGGAAAAACACGGGACAAAAAAGGAAAAAAAAAAAAAAAAAGAAATTTCGGGTGGGAGGGGAGAGCGAATGATTTCATTCACTCGGTTACTAAATTAGACACACAACAAAAGAGGGAAGCTGCCTGGGGGCTGTATCAACAATTATGGGGAGGAGGTAAAAAATTAATAAGGGCTAAAGTAATAAATTAAATTTCCCCCGGAATTCAAATAAAGTCAGCTGTTGTTGTTTTGAGGATCACGCATTTCATATTTCACCAGGGCAGAAGCCACGCATTGTCACGCATGGATGCCGTGCTGAAAGATGTGTGTGTGTGTGTGTTTGTGTGTGTGTGTGTGTTTGTGTGTGTGTGTGTGTGTGTAAAAGAGAAAGAGAGGGAGAGAGAGACAGAGACGGAGACAGAGAGAAAGACGAAGAGAAAGAAAGGGAAAGTGTGTATGTGTGTGTGTGTGTGTGTGTGCGCACGTGTGTGTGTGTGTGTGCGCGTGGAGGGGGTAGAGGGGATGGACCTGCTCATGAGAACAATATTGTAAATTATTACGGCATGTTGTTTTCCCAGTGATCTGGCCTCATTAGACTTGCTAATGAGTTTGACTGGGGCCCCAGGGCAGGGGCCCGTCACAATCTGATCTGCACTCGACCTGTCGGAAGCACAAACAAGAAAACACGACAACCGAGATAACACACTGCACTCTCGACCCCCAGAACCTGTCCAGAGTCACATCTGGACCACGCCTGGACTGGGCCCGGTCCAGAAAAGTCAGCTCTAGTGGGCACGGACTGAATACCAATTTCGAGTCATACAACATCACTATGTATAGTTATAATAATAATAATAATAAGAAGAAGAAGATGATGGTGATGATGATAATGGTGATGATGATGATGATGATGATGATGATGATGATGATGATGATGATGATGATGAAGAAGAAGAAGAAGATTTATGTCATCAGCTGTTAGCCTCTAAATGTTTGTTACTAACTACTGTTGCTAATGTGCTACATGCTATGTAGATAAAGTCTAACTAACTAAACAGGCTGGCTGGCTGTCTGTAGTAAACAAACACTTTACCTCTCGCTGCCTCTCTCTCTCTCTCACTTCCTGTCACCTGTGATATATGTATGAAGACCTAAAGACCAAACATATACTTTCGCTATTTTTTCATAAAAAATAAGTAGAGGAAAGAATGCTGCCAATGTCTGTTGCAGCTGTTGACACTGAACTGGACAGAAGACTGTAAGGCTCTGCACTTGGCTCTTCAAATGTTTTGGGCCGGACAAAAAAGGACAACATGATGGGACTTTTTAAAATCAACTATAATGACAGTGTACCAGAGCCAGCTGACAAACACATGCACACACACACACGCACACACACACACACACAGGAGCAGCAACTGCAGCTGCAAGCAAATTGACTGTTGTGAGTGTGTCTTGTGAAGATGGAAAATTACCCTCTTGGATGAAGAGAATGGCGGGTTGACAAGGCTGGGTCGACCCGACCTCCGTAATGCCTGTAATGTCTAACTTTCTAAAGGAGGCCATTTAGAGTTGATTTTGCGGTGTGTCGGCTCTAACACAACATGTAATCCCCAACATATTTGGTTATTTCTTGTTTGTTGGAATAAAAATGCCATAACTTCTTCAAACGCACACACAGACACACCCACACACACTCACATAGAAAGAGAGAGAGAGAGAGAGAGAAAATAGACAGAGATAGAGAGAAACAGACAGACAGAGACAGAGAGAGACAGAGACAGAGACAGACAGACAGAGACAAAGGCAGAGAGAGAGACAGAAAGAGGTCGACACGTTTTTAAGTAAATCTGTTGCAGGATCACTAAGTCAGAGACAAAATACAAATCTGTGCCGTGAGAGCCAGGAACCGCTAACCCAAGATTCTGTTTCATTTTTGTTCCTGGACATCCAACGTCATACACACATCTCTTTCACACACACACACACACACACACACACACACACACCACACACACACACACACACGCACACATGCACACACACACACAAAAATCACACATACACACACACACACACACACACAGAAAAAAAATGACACACACACACACACACACACAAAAATCACACACACACACACACACACACACACGCGCGCAGCGCACAACACACACACACATAGACACACACCTCCGCAGTCTGGCCGCAGTATTGCCCAGCTGTCTGGGCCATTACACAAATGTCTGCGTCATCCATAGCAAAACTCCCCTGTTTGTTTTTTGCAGGCCATGTGAACCACATCATGATTCTCCTCTGCCAGGGCAGGGAACATCACTGGACTTTTCTAAAAGGTCACTAAGGTGTCAGTCTTGGCTTCAGAAAGCCTGAAAACCTTTCCAAACGTTTGAACCATTGCTTCTCTGAACCAGATGACGGAAGGGTGAGGAAGGGTTAGAAACCAGTTGCCGTTTTTAGGGGTTTTTTGTTACTTGTAATGCCCCAGTACAGTAGGTCAGTCCCAGCTGGGCCGTCCACCCTGAGTAACAGCAGATGAACGGATGTTGTGACTGCCAACCGCATTTTGTTCTGTGTCAGATCCGTAATGGGAGTGGCACAAATCCATGGAGGCATGGTGGTACCAGGGCTGTGTCATGCTCCGTGTGTGTTGTGCGCGTGTGTGTGTGTGGTGTGTGTCTGGCCCTTCACCAGGCTGTACCGCCCCCACAGTCACATGCATGGAAAGTGTTATCAGGGCTCTGGGCAAAGCACAGTGTGGATTTCAATACACAAGGAAGCACTTCTTCCCTCTTATTTGCCCTACTCCAAATTAAAAGCCTCCAGCATGTACTGTATCCTATGTGTCCAAGGGTGAAGTGGTAAAATAAGAGGCAGGTTGACTTTACACTTTACACTCTAAACGATATTTAGAGATACATACACAATACCTTGCGGTGCTTAATTTCAACTATATTTAGAGCTTCCTAAAGCGCATTTTCCCAACTTCAGGTGGCGTGTAAACAGCGTTAATGTGTTGTATCTATCCATTTATAAAGGAAGAGTTCGGATGCAAAATCCTCAAAGTGCATTTGCAATGAATTTGCAGTATATTTATATAACTTTGATGAACTTTATTATTAGTCCACCATTTGTTTTTACTTCATAATAACATTCAAATTGCAGTTTAATACAGACTACATGGAAATTATTATTGACACAACTAAATTTCTGCATATTTCTGAAAATGGACTTGATGATTTTGCATCTGAACTCTTCATATCTATTCACCTATAGAAAGCTCTCTGAGGTTTTGTGTGTGAGTGTGTGTGCACACATACGCATGCATTTATGTGTCTGTGTTTTTGTGTGTGAATGCAAACATATATTCTATATCTCCACCTACGTATAGAAAGCTGCTGAGCTTCTGGTAAATGAAGTGTGGGGTGAGGCCAAGCAGAAGAGGCCGTGTAGGCTTGTCACGGTCTCTTAATGGATGCCTGGTAAATGGTCCTGGCTTTTTCTCTCTTGTTCTTCTTTTTCTCCAGGCCTTTGGTCAGCTCTATGGAGAGCAGAGAGAGAGAGAGAGAGAGAGAGAGAGAGACAGAGAGAGAGAGAGAGAGAGAGAGTAATATACTGGCGTGGCCAGAGCGACAGAGGCGTTTGATTTGTTGGGGTTTGGGAGCGGAGCACTGTGTGACACCCTGATAATAGGGCCGAGCGTTTTAGTCAAACAAATGGAGAAATGAGCGGCTCGATGAAAAGCCCTCACTTTGTCTTTACTCACAGTGGAGGTGTGCTGACAGAAAATTACAGTCAAAGAGAGAGAGAGAGAGAGAGAGAGAGAGAGAGAGAGAGAGAGAGGGAGAGAGAGAGACAAAGGCAGAGGAAGAACGACTAAAGAAAAAAAGAAGGAGAAATGGAGGGAGAGGAAGAGAAAAAAATAGAAAGAGAAAAATAGGGGATGAGAAATAGGAGGCTGGAGGAAGACACAGGGAGACGAGTGACAGAAAGAAAGAAAGAAAGAAAGAAAGAAAGAAAGAAAGAAAGAAAGAAAAAGAAGAAAAGAAAGAAAGAAAAAAAGAAAGAAAGAAAGAAAGAAAGACGAGGAGGAGAAGAAATAAGATGGAGAGGTGGGGGAGTAAAAGACAAATTTTAAAAGACACATTTTAAACAAACAAACAAACAAACAAACACACATTGAGGTAAAAAAGTGTGGTAACAAAGTGGTAAATTGAACAAAAAAAAAACCCCACAAATGATGTGTTAAGGACAGAACTGCATGATGCACGTTTTAGGGTTCTCTAGGCCCTTTACCTGCCAATGCCTGCCTCAATAATCCGGGCGAATTACGGCACCTGAGAATTAAAAACTTGCCCAATGACAGTTCAGTGAACTCTCCCATCTTTACATTACACTTTACATTACAAGTCTTGGTAGGGCATTTTCCAGTATGCTCCTTCACCAAATAGTCTGTCTTCAGACAAAAAACAAAAAAACACAAAAAACAAGAAAGCAAAAAAAAAAAAAAGATTGTCTATTAAATATGTAATTTCGCTGCTGTCTCGCTGGTAATTAAAGTCCAGGAAACCAGCCAATACGCCAGCATACTGTTTGCTCATCGCCACAGCTCCCTACGCCCCTGCAAGAAGTGTAAGCAATGCACCAGTATATTTACTGTA
>CM050200.1:5828209-5830709 GCA_027475355.1 Coilia nasus
CTTACATTTGTGACCTGAATGATTGTGGAATGATGGTGTCTTGTGTGAACCCTGAACACAGCTAACCGATGGGGGAGCTGGGAGCTACACAGACAGCCCAACAGTGATCAGACCTGGCGTCCCCTACAGAGGTGGTATTAGTTGGCATTTGCCCTGCTCTGATCCGCAGGAAGATAAGCCCGTGTCTGTCAGGAGTGCAGGATTTATGACATGAGAAATGTGGGAGACTCCAGGGGTCAGCGCAGGGTCAATAGGGCCTCCAGGGCATAACTACAGATGAATGGAGGGTGTGTGTGTGTGTGTGTGTGTGTGTGTGTCAGAGTACATATGTGTCACTGCATGTGAGAGTGAGCATGTGTGCACATGTGTGTATGTTACGTGCAATTGCATGTGTGTATTTGTGTGTGTCTGTGTGTGTGTATGTGTGTGTGTGTGTGTGTGTGTGCACGCGCGAGCAAGCACGTGTGTGTGTGTGTGTGTGTGTGTGTGTGCAAGTGAGTGCATATATGTGTGTGTGTATGTGTGGGTGTGTGTGTATGTATGTGTGTGCTTTCTTGAAATAGGATGATGGGTAGTGGTATTACACATCGACCTCCTGAAGCCAGGCCCCATCTAGAATACAGAAAGAAGGGGCATGTTTGCTTCACACACAATTGCAGTGTCTGCGTCTGTGTGTGTGTGTGTGTGTTTATAAGTGTATGTGTGCTGTGTGTCTGTGGTGTATCCATCTATAATACAGAAAGCGGAGGCATGGTTCCTTAACACACGACTTGTGTGGAGCAAAGCCAAAAGCAGACATAATTGTGCTTCCGGACCAGTTGCTGCCGGCGGGGGAGAGGGGGAAAGAATAAGAGAAATTAAATGAAAGAGGACGAGAGGGAACAGACAAGCGAAGCGAAATGAAAGAGGACGAAATGTAAAAGAGACGTGTCAAGGACAGGGAGGCACGAGCAACCAGCAGGCTGGTATTTATATATATAAGGGGAGATATATTTTGTTGGCATCTTTTTCAGCAGTGGGTAGCTCACTCTTTCACAGAAGGGCTGCACTCTTACAAAAGGGGTTGAATTATACATATCAGCTAGGCTGAAGAAGGCTAATCATAACTGCATCACAAACTAATCAAGACTACGCTCTTCTGATGCAAACCTCCTCACCCCCATCACCAAAACCAAATACCGGACCATCGGAGACCGAGCTTTCTCCATTGCTGCCCCCTCCCTTTGGAACTGCCTCCCCCTGGCCATCCGAAATGCGGACTCACTCTCCTCCTTCAAATGCCATCTCAAAACCCATCTGTTTCAAGACTGCATATGACACATGTTATGTCCCCTCCTGCTGACCACCTTTTCCACTCATTCTGTGTGTGTGTGTGTGTGTGTGTGTGCGTGTTTGCGTGAGTGCTTGATTTACTGTAAAGCGTCTTTGAGTCCCATGAAAAGTGCTAAATAAAACTGATTTATTATTATTATTATTATTATTATTATTATTATTATTAACCCTTTACACAGCCTCTGAGACTCCACTGTCTTTGCCTGCATTACTGTAGAAACATAGCATGCAGTAATAGGTGTTGAGGTATTTAGGTATTGAAGTATGATTTGATAACTGACTACTTTTGGTATGACCTTCAAATTCATTTAGATGGGGTCAAGTGATGGGTTATTTGTATTATATACAAGCCTACTGTACTTTTTGTTGTGTTCATATTATTATGTCTTATGTCGTCATGTCTTCCTGTCTTGTTTATAAGATGTTTAATGTTCATTGTGGGCCTAGGGAGCATTGCAATTTCAAATTCTGTGTGTGCAACCTGTACATATGGTTTTTTTGACAATAAAGCTGACTTTGACTTTGACTTTGACTTCACTTTGAACATACATACTGTACCGGTCATTCACAGTCTTTCTCTACAATATGAGCCTATGTCCAAATATGTGTGTATGTGTATGTGAAAATGTCCAGGCACTGCGACGACACATTTCCTAAAGTGGAGAGTAAACAAAGAAATTGACTAACTAACTACAGTATATCACTGAAATGAGGCAGTTAGCATGTTAGCGAGATGTTAGCATCGTTATCTGACAAATGAGCCAGTTAGCATGTTAGCGAGATGTTGGCGGCGTTATCTGAGTGTTATCTTGGTGACATTTGTCAGGTTTTACGGGCGGCTCTTAAGTAGTTACTCTGCTATTTTTGAACCAGAACTCAATAACGCCTCTTTAAGAGTCATTCGGTGCAGCAGTCTCCAGCGACGCAGTAAAACCAGGCGCAGCAAAAGTACACATCATTAAAGTTTAGTGTTTCAAGATTATACATTTACGAGGGTATATGAAAAACCTAGTTTTCTCTCTCTATCTCTCTCTTTCTCTTTCTCTCTCTCTCTCTCTCTCTCTCTCTCTATCTTTCTCTCTCTATCTGTCTCTCTCTATCTTTCTTTCTTTTTTCCCCGGCAGCACGTGTCAAAAGCAGGGCTGTGTGCATGCCTCCCCTTGTCGGC
>CM050200.1:5858209-5863209 GCA_027475355.1 Coilia nasus
TGTGATGAACATGATTGCTAATGACACAAGCACATTCCTAAACTCTGCGGCAATCAGACGCAATTGAATGACTGATGCTGCACTTGCCATGCTGCGTTTGAAATGACACTGGGAGAAGCATCTCTTCATCTGCTAGGGGTGAGGGATGAGGTGTTATTGAAGGCGAGTTTCTTATTTATTATTCAGCCGTGGACAGTTTGTTCCCATTAAACATTTAGTTGTTTTAACAGCTAGTTATTTTAAGTCGCAGAGGTTCTGTGAACAGTCAGATGTGTTTGTGCAATCCTCTTAGGAGGTCATACACGCATGCACGCACACATGCACAGACACACACAAACACACACACACACACACACACACACACACACTCACACACTATGACATGCACACACACACACACACACACACACACACACACACACACACAGATACACACTCACACACTATGACATGCACAAACACACACACTCGCACACACACACACTCACACACTATGACATGCACACACACACACACACACACACACACACACACACACACACACACACACACAGATACACACTCACACACTATGACATGCACAAACACACACACTCGCACACACACACACTCACACACTATGACATGCACACACACACACACACACACACACACACACACACACACACACACACACACACACAGATACACACTCACACACTATGACATGCACAGGCACACACACACACACACACACACACGCACACACACAAGACACACACATACACACACACATGCACAGACAGAGAGCGAGTCGGGGGAAAAAAGAAGAAAAACCTCCACAAATAAATCATGAAATCAACTTGGGGCCAGCCATGGCTGGCGCGAAAGGAAAGAGCAATCTGCAGGAGGAGACATTCAAGCGGCTTAAAAGCAGGCGGAGCAGATAAGGCGGCCATGTTGGCTTCTCCAGCCGGGGAGCTCTGTGAAATATTCAGCACTGAACCTTAAATATTCATGCAGGCCTCGCGTTAGAAGGAGAGAGATCTATCCTCGCTGCTTTAGTTCTTGGTTGAAAAATAACTGTTTTTCACCCCCTTCCCATCTTGTGGGGTTGCTCATTTAGGTTTCGGAGCAGTCTGTATATTGTACTTTGTAATTCTTTTCCCACTTATTGTAGTTAATCTGTATTTTTCCACCACATGTATCTCCACATTTTTAACAAAATCTTATTCACTTATTCTAGTCAATCTGTCATTTTTCCCCACATTCATTTATATCCATACAATTACCTTTCACAATTAAATTGCGAGCAAAAAATACATCACTCGTCCTTTTATTTAATATTATCAATGACATATTTCCCAAGAGCACGCTTGAGGCTCGTTATTGTTCAGTTGGCAAATAGACACGAGTGAATTAGGCATTTGCCTGTGCTACACCCCACCATTGGTTGGCCCTACTGGGCCAAACAACGAGCCACCACTGGCCCAAGTAAAAACCAGAAACACCATTAAAAGCAACCCAACAGTGGGATTTATTGCATAAGGACGAAGACGGGTACTTGACAAATAAGGGTGAAACACTATTTTTTTTTTTTACTCTCCAATCTTTGCACAAAATGTATGAAATTCTAATGTCCAAAAGCTTAAGTTTTTGTAACTTTTAGTGGTTTATAGGACTTCCCCTTCTTTTTGCTATTTTCTAAGCCTTTTACATGGCCACAGATGGAAAATGTCCTGCGGTGTGACATCACACTACTGTAAAGATAAAATTAACTAAAATTATTGATTTCAACTGCAGATCACATATGTTAAAGTTTAAGAGGCCCTTTATAAAAATCATTATTGCAATTCAACATACACTTACTTTTCAGAGCTGTTTTTCAGCTCCACTCTTTACTTGCACCTTCTTTTCTCAGTCACTCGCATCAAAATATTTTATAACATGAAAAAAAAATCACTGCACTGTTTTGTTTTTCTTGTAATAGTTAAATTATACAATGTTTTAAAAGCTACATGATGATAAAAACGAACGAACTTACTAATAGGCATTTAATTGCATTTAAAGTCTTGTCACACCACATGACATTCCGTCACACCACATGACGCAATGAGGCACAGTTTACACACAAGTGACAGTTCACACACAAATTCTTCACTCTGAGGTTATCTTAAGTATGTTGAGTATTGCACTGAACTAAAAACATCTGTGAAAAGTAGGGGTGTGCAAAAAATATCGTAATATATCGTATCGCAATGTATCATATCGCAATACACTCTATCGTTTTAAACATCAATATCGTGATAGTAATTTTCACAATATACTATATCAATTTCTGACTCCAATCCTATGCACTTTATGTTTTCCTGTTATATTGAGTTCAGTAACTCTGAGTTATGTTGATTTAATTAAGTTTTGGTAAGATGTGACACTATCTAGATTGTAAACAGCAACTGATAATTTAGCTCTATTTTGACATTTTCACTGAACAATATAAAATATCGCAATATATCGCAATATACCCAGTATCGCAATGTATTGTGATAGAATCGTATCGTGGTATATGTATCGTGATACGTATCATATCGTGTCCTTGCCAATACCCACCCCTAGTGAAAAGTGAATGCAATGAAGTTAGTTTTTTATTAAAACCCAAGGTCAACACAACTTGAAAAACACCACAATAGATTCATCATAAACTGATAAAGTTTCCATTTTTATCGTTTGTCAAGAAATGACAATGACTGACATGAAAGTCATGAAGAAGACATTAGAGATAGTTCATGTTGAAATGATTTTGGAAATTACAGGTTAAACATGAGCCAGTCCAGGTCAGCTAATTTTGCAGCTCTCCCATAGGGCTCATAGCCTGGCTATCGTGACTTGTCAATGCTCTGAGAGCATTGGTCTGGCCAAGCTGTGTTGTAAACCCATTTCTCAGAAGGCGGGCTTAACCCACCTCTTTCAAATGCCTCTGTTTGCTACTGGACGAAGCTTCAACCAATCACACCCTCATGTCCTCTGATGTATACAGTACATAGCGAAAGAAACTGCTTGATCCAAAGAAAAAGTAGTAGTAATCTGTAGTCATATAGCAATGGCGTTAAAGGATTTTTGTCAGACTTGTGAGGTGAACATGAGAGTGGCTGGTGTTGGTCATTCAATATTGATATTCGAAAAACGAATCAGTGCGATCAAAGGCGACATGACCAACAACAGCGTCCGCGCAAAGCCCAATGGACTTGGCTACCAGCGGAGCTAACTTATAAATTAAACTTTTACCGAAGCCGGTCGGTAGCATTGCAAAAACGTCCTTTACCGCAAAAAATGCTTCAAGGGCTGCCCTTTGCTCTATTTTCAGAGAGAACTTCCCTTTGAATTTGTCCAAAACAGCAGCTACAGCTGCATTGAAATCTTACAGTTGCTCCACGTTTGCCATGTAGACAGTGACTGAGATAGATTTCCGGTCGCCAAACTACCGCGTCATTGCCTTTTGAAATGCTCGATTTTCATTGGCCCCCTATCTGAGGACTGAGCAGAAATGGTTTAGATAGGCAGCTTGGCCAGACTGACTTGCTCGCGGAATGTAAATGCAGCGCCACAGGCAGTATGGGCACACCCAGGCTATAGGGCTCAGGCTCCGAAATTGCCCCAACCATGTCACTTTGGGAGTAGTAAATGCAGTCATCCTTCTCAGGCCACTGGAAAGCATTTTTATCTCCACGTTGAACCATACATTTAACTTTCTTTTCTTGATATCTGTTAATAAAACAAAACACTGTTACACATAATCAAGGCAAGTTGTATTGTCTGACTATTAAAGGAGAAGTTTGGTGTAAATCAAACAATAGCCCTGTTTGAGGTCAACAAGTGCTGTCAGTAGGATAAAGACTTAATTGACAAAAAATTGATACAGCATACACCACTGATACGAGCATACTGAACGAAGACATGGGGCATAACTTTCAATTTCGTTTCGTTATGCATTCAGTAAACATTAGTCATTGGTCTGTTATTTGGTCTATGTTGCATGAAATTTTCACGTTCTTTCATCTGGACATCATAAAGTGAACAACAGGGCTATTGATTAATTCACACCAGATGTCTCTTTTTATCAGATTCAAACTCCCTTACTAGCTCCCTTTCCCTATATCAATTTCTTTACTTTCTTCTTCTCTCGCTAAGGATCTCCTCACGCCTGGCTTCATCCTGATTTATCCCCTCCCGGTACCATTTTGTCCTTTCTTTGCTCATTTCTAAAAAACTATTTTTATTTATAAAATATTTTTATTCATAAAATATTAGTGATTGTTGGCCATCTATATAGAATAAACATGGATGCAAATACTTCATACATTTAGAAAAAAAGAAAATAACAGGTAAAGATCTAGCAATACGTTGCATAAAACATGTCACACTGCAGGACATGAATGTCACACCACAGGACATTAACAGCATTGTGGCCAATTTAATCCCTTTCTATACATGACTGACCTTGGAGCTAGCACGCTAACTTAATAATGATATTGTTTATAACTTTGATGTGATTTAAAAAAAAAAAAAAAACTTTTTTCCTTCAATTAGAGCCGTCACACCACAGGACATCATAAATGGACCCAAACATTGTCTAACATAAACATCAAAAACTGTGCAAATATAAAGAGATTAATACTCACCTTTTAACTTTCACAGCAGTCTCTAATGACTGACTTACTTCCTGGTAGGGGGCTGTACTGAAGACCCCTATAGTTGTCCATGCAACTGCCCGCTCAAAAATTTAATTTACATGTCACGCCGCAGGACTGCATTTATGTTACAAGATTTAACTTGCTGTAAATACTGCTGTAAAATGTTTTTTCATGTTAAAAATGTTTTTTTAATAAGTTAATAATTGTAAAATTATGCCAAAGCTTTTATGAATTATTCTAAATGTTGCCGGTTTATTTTATTGCTGTTAATATTTCATGTCGCATTCATGTTACAGTCACACCGCAGGACATTTGGCATAAAAACCTTTA
>CM050200.1:5875709-5928209 GCA_027475355.1 Coilia nasus
TGTCCACAAAGACAACCCTGCAACCCCACAAGTGCTTTGTAAAGCTTAACGCTAACCCCTTTATCCATCTAGCAGGCCAGTTAGCTCCCCAGCGGTATTGATTTAGTAGCATTTCAGATGTAAAGGTTAATGCGGCAGATATTGATTTTAGCGAGAGCAGTTTACTTAACTCCCCAGCCACTCCGAGATTGCTTCTCTCCAGGCTTTTTTCCTCAGTGCCTCCCACAGTCCAGTACAGATGCACCTAGCCGTGTGTAGATCTTTATAATCAACCCTTGTTTGTGGGCTGGTCCTATAATATAGTTCAGGCTTCTCTCTCTGTGTCCACAAAAAAGGGGCAGTGGTGGCCTAAGGTATCGGATAAGGTATCGGACCTGTGACCGCAGGTTCGACTCCCGGGATGTCAGTAGCGTCACTGACGTATCCTGAGCATGGTACCGTCCCCTCGCACTGCTCCCCATGCACCATTGTCATGGCTGCCACCCTGCGCACGTGTGTGATGGGTGCAGAGGTGAATTTCGTTGTGTGCGCTGTGTGCTGTGCTTTGCCGTGTGATCACAGTAACAATAATGGGACTTTCACAAATACACCTCAGTGCCTCCCACGGTCCAGTACAGATACGCCTAGCTGTAAGGCTGCTCGATTATGGAAAAAATCTGAATCCCGATTATTTGGGCCAAAACTGAAATCACGATCATTCAAACGATTATTTTGTTTTCCTCAGTAACATGCTTCATTTATTGAAAATGTATTCAAAAACATTTCGAAAAAACTTGCTTGTACCTTCGGATTTTCCCTAATACCTTTCTTCGTAAACATTAGTAAGTCTCCTTTGATTTTTAATGTACAAACAGTAGAAATGTCTAATGTATACATCTAATGTACAGTACAAACAGTAGAAAATAATTAGGACAAAAACATTGTTGCCCTCGATTTTATTTGTTTTGAGATCGTTTGGCCCTGAAATCGTTATCATGATTAGAATTCGATTAATTGAGCAGCCCTACCTAGCTGTGTGTAGATCTCTATAATCAACCCTTGTTTGTTGGCTGGTGCTGTAATATAGGCATTAAACTGGTCACTAACATCAGGACCGATGTACTCACGCTTCTTCCAGGAAGGCGAGTTGGCCAGCTGGCAGACTTATGTTTCTAATGTGGTTGCACCTACAGAACTGGCATTATAATCCATATACTTTAAAGGCCTAACTGTCTCATCTCTACTAAACTCTCACTCTTGTTTACCAGTGTGAAATATTAAGCAATAATATTTTATGTCTTTCCAATACACTTCCATCTTCGCAGTCTGACATTGAAGAAAAGTTATCGAACGTTACAACAATCATTGGTTAAATTGTCGGCTTACAGCTGCAGTAGGTAAACCTAGATGATGCTTGTGAACCCAGCAGAAGTATGGATTTTGAAAAGTATGCAACTGATGATATTTCAGCTCCATCCTAGAGATCCCTCCAAAGGCACCTCTAAATCACATGAACATGTGCAGTACAGCTGAAGGATGGGTTGGAAAAGTGCTGTTTGAATTATGGTCTTCCTAACCTTCTACAACTATACTCCCAGTCTCATGTCTTATGCCCACATGAATCTCATATTTGCCTCATCACATCTTTATAACAATACTTTAATTTATAATAACTTTACTTTATAATAATACAACCTGTTTAAACCAGTACAGACTACACATTGAAACAACAACAACAACAATGATAATAATAATAATAATAATAATAATAATAAGTTGAAAACATAGCTTGCCACGCATTATGCTAACTGCCACAAAACCAATTATAAACCAGCAGCAGTTAAGTCTAGTCCTAGTCCTAGCCTTCCTACAGCAGGTGAGTGCAGCATTCAGCCTTCCTACAGCAGGTGAGTGCAGCATTCAGCCTTCCTACAGCAGGTGAGTGCAGCATTCAGCCCTCCTACAGCAGGTGAGTGCAGCATTCAGCCTTCCTATAGCAGGTGAGTCCACTACTCTCAGCCTTCCTACAGCAGGTGAGTTCAGTCCTCTCAGCCTTCCTACAGCAGGTGAGTTCAGTCCTCTCAGCCTTCCTATAGCAGGTGAGTGCAGCATTCAGCCTTCCTACAGCAGGTGAGTCCAGTACTATCAGCCTTCCTACAGCAGGTGAGTGCAGCAGGTGAGTTTAGTCCTCTCAGCCTTCCTATAGCAGGTGAGTTTAGTCCTCTCAGCCTTCCTACAGCAGGCGAGTGCAGCATTCAGCCTTCCTACCGCAGGTGAGTCCAGCCTTTCATCTTTATCTTCTTCGCTGCCTGCAGATTTCCATGGGTGGGTTGGGTGGTTGGTTGACTCTGCCAGACTAAGCAGAGGTGTGTTGCTTAGCTGTACACAACAAAAGGAACAAATTGCCCGCACACTGCTTAATCTCCCATACGTTTTGATCTGCAATGTGCTTCCTCAGGCAAATATCACGTAACAGTGACCCAAGCATATAAATACAAAACTCACAGGTGTGGTCAGCTGGTCATCTGATCATACATCATTACATTACATCATTACAAAGGCTTTAATTGCCCTAGATACCCTCCAGTACCATAGTCGCCAGTAAAAGCCCATGTTCCTTGGCTGTGCTCACAGCGTAAGCATGAGCAGTGATTGACACTTCTTCAGACACTCATCCTGGCTCTGATTGGCTACATTTGGTGACAGGAGACTCTTGGAAACGACATTTCAAGCACTAGGTGGAGCCAATGGAACCTGATTTTTTCCAAAAAATGATCCATGCCTATTCAGCCTTCAGCCTGGAATAAAGGCTGATCATCATCATCGTCGTCATAATCATCATCATCATCATCATCATCACCATCATCACCATCATCATCATCATCATCATCATCATCATCATATGTGTAGGAGATGGAGGGATACTTTGGCTGGCATTTTGACCAGCTGTTCGGGATCATGTCGGTGCTGTATATACAGAGTTCATTTGCCGCTCATCATCCATAGAGCTGAAATGGGCTCTGCTCCAATCCCCTGGGGTCATGCTAAGGGGTTAGACATACTGTAGGGGCCACAGAGGGTCAGAGACGAGGAGAAACAGGCTTACAATGGGGTAGTGAGGTCATGAGTCATCCTCATCCTCACTGGATGTCGGTTCAGGCTCAACCTGATAAAAGTGAGGTCATATCCCACAATGCCTTGTTTTTGACTCCGTCAAGGACACTTTGCCACTTCAGGCAAAGAAAAGAAAAGACACACAACGAAGATAATAATAAGCTTTTATATATATATACTTTAAGCAACTACAAAAACGGTAATTCTATTTCACTGTATTAAAATGAATAAATGAATTCTATACAGTTGGACAGAATGCAAAGCTTGTATTCTGCTGTTTCTAAATCTAGAGCCAGATTATTGACTAAGATTATCACTACTAATCCAGGATAAAGCCTAAGGCATCTCAATCATATGGGCTGGTAATTTATTTAGTTTTGTTGCGCACAGAGACACAGGCACACACGCTGTCTCTCTCTGTGTTTCATGATAGCATATGGAGATGTAGTCATACACTGTGGTGAGAGCATAGTTTGAATTACGTGGGAGCCAATGGGAGCTGAGCTCCCATACCCTCAGGCTCCAATGAAAGAAGCAAATTTCCTTTACCGTGGAGGCTTCTCGAATATGTCATATTACCATGATAAGCTTAAATATATCACCATATAAACATGAATAAAATTCGCTTCATTTACGATCACCATGCAGCCATCTTTGTATTGAATTACGACGTGATATTGATTCACCATCACACCACTATGCGCGCAAATCTGAAATTTGGGGCTTGCGAACGTGACGTTCAGTCCGAAGAAGACTTCTCATCTACCTCCTATCTTATATCAATCTTCCTTCATTTTGTAATGCGTTTTTAGAAATACAAAAATAATACGTAGGTTGCCTAAACTTTCCGCCATGCCACCGAAAAAAAAACAGCACTGGCTGGCCTTGTGTCGTTTGGCTTCACAGCGAAAAAAATTAAAAAGGGCAGTGCGTTTTGCTTTTTTTTTTTTTTTTTTTAAAGATAGAGACCCCCATAGGGTCAAATTTATAATTCGAACCCTGGGTGAGAGGCATAAAGCCCAAAAGAAAAAAAGACAGAGAGATAAAGAGAGAGATAGAGAGAGAAAAAATAGAGATTAATAAAAACAGGGAAAGAGAGAAGAGGACAAGAAGAAAGAGACAGAAAGAGAGCGTAAGTATGTGTGTTGCCTGCCTTTGAACTCTGCCATAACTGCCCCTGCATACGCGGGTGGGTCACCCCTGCCTTATAGTGCTTTACTGCTAGCTTGTCACAGCAAAGTGATACCATATGGTGCCAGTGCATGAACTACTACTGTCCTTGAGAGACCTAGAGAGAGAGAGAGAGAGATGAAGAGAGAGAGAGAGAGAAAGAGAGAGAGAGAAATAGACAGAGAGAGATAGTGAGACAGAGATGGAGAGAGTGAGAGACAGAGATGGAGAGAGAGATGGGGAGAGAGAGAGAGCGAGATGGAGAAAGAGAGAGAAATAGAAAGAGGAATTGGGACAGGTTTAGAGAGATGGAGAGACAGTTTGCAAGAGAAATGAAGAGAAAAAGAGAGGAAAAAAGGGAGAGAATTGGGCAAAGAAAGAGACAGAGAAGGACCAATATAGAAAGAAAGAAAGAAAGAAAGAAAGAAAGAAAGAAAGAAAGAAAGAAAGAAAGAAAGAAAGAAAGAAAGAAAGAAAGAGAGAGACAAAGAGAAAGGTTGAGAAAGAGAGAACCAGGCTTTGTGAGGATATCCTGTCCCCAATGGCTCTGCATTTGTCCCGGCTGTTATCCGGCACAGAAATCTACAAATCTGACTGCAGCACTGACAGTCATTTTCATACTCAAAATCCGATGATGATGAGGCCTCGCAAAGGACAGCAGATTATTCTTATCAGCGGGTTGTTGTCTTTGTGTACGAATGAAGGGTGAGGATGTGTGTGTGTGTGTGTCTGTGTCTGTGTGTGTGTGTGTGTGTCTGCATGCTTGTCTCTCTCTGTTTGTCTGTCTGTCTGTCTGTCTCTCTCACACACACACTCTTTATATCTGTGTGGTTATACAAGCATGTGTGTGTGTGTGTGTGCATGCTTCTCTCTCTCTCTCTCTCTCTCTCTCTCTCTCTGTATGTCTGTGCACAGGCGTGTGTGTGCGTGTGTGTGTGTGTGCATGCTTATGTATAATCATGCACAGTCACACTGTGTCTGTGCTGGTATTGCTTCCTGGCTACGACATGAGCAGAGACATCTCCTCCCGTTTAATAATGTGTCCTGTATGACAGCTCATCAGGAATATGAATGTAGTCCACAAATGCCACAAACTATCTGACTGAGAAGTCCTGCTGCTTTCACAAGACCCACCTAATCCTAAGTTTCTTTGTAGGTGATCATTTGTCAAGCAATGTAGTTCAGAATTGCAGCACTCTGTAATACCCTGCCATGTGATTTGATGCCATTTATGTACAGAGAATTTAAAGTGCCTCTCAGTCTGTGCCCTTACAGGCAAACTGTCTTTTTGACAGTTTCTGATGGCAAAACAAAATACAAATTGCATGTAAAATTAAATAAATTACTTTAGGTAAATGTGAAGACTACAGGAACAAGGTTTATTCTTAACAATACAAGACAGGACAGGACAACACACAGAACGAGACTAGACAAAGACAAGACTAGACAACATGAGACTACATGACAAGACCAGACGACGACTGACCAAGACAGATTTTCTAAAACCTTAAATGCCTTAGTACCGAAAATGGGTGTAACCAGTGCTGCCCACCTTACATGAATATGCAATAGTCATTACAATTTGGCCTACAGTATACAGTGTCTTTGTAGCAAAGGAGAGGAGAAGTCACACCACCCAGCTTCAAACCCGGGTCTCCGGGGTACCAAACAGGGGCTCTGACCGCAACGCCAAAGAGCCAGGCTCGTTGGGATGGCAGTCAGAGCACACCCACAATTCTAGTGATGGTCACTCCATCACAGTCTTTCTGATCAGGTCAGAGAAGGTGCCAAACCTTGTCTGTATATTAATCAATAGACTTCCTAACCCCTGAGGTGACCAAATGTCTGGGGCAAAGACATACAATGCAAGTTAAAAGTCAACTCTTCACACCTCATATCTCACACAGACACACATATTGGCAGAGCGGCAGACAGGATCTCTCTTACAAAGCTGTGATTCTGATTTCTGAAGAATTCTAACAAAACAAAAATAATCAAGGAATGTAAAGTAATAATAAAGAGAATATTATTATTACTCAAATACCTTCATACCATTGCATCCTCTTGCCTGTGAGTGATGAAAGCATTTCTGTCATCAGAATACTAACTATCGAGGGCAGTCCTTTTACAAACTAGTTTAGTGAGTAGTCTTACTGACAAATCTAAACTCTCTTTTACTCTTTCTCATGGTTGTTCTTGTTCTCTCTCTCTCTCTCTCTGTCTGTCTGTCTTTCTCTCTCTCTCTCTCTCTCTCTCTCTCTCTCTCTCTCTCTGTCTTTCTCTCTTTCTCTAGCACACACACACAAAGACTTACATAGCATTTAAACAAACATGCACACACACACACACACCCACAGATGATAAAAAGGCCTAGCAAAGCGCACACACACACACAAAACCACTCGCACACACACACACACACACACACACACACACACACACACACACACACACACACACATACAAAACCACACGCACACTTCCTCTTTACATGTTGCAAGAACTGGAGCACATCCCTTTGCACTCACTGACACGTACCAGAATCGTTCACATGCTACATCTCTCTGTCTCTCTCTCTCTCTCTCTCTCTCTCTCTCAATCTCTGTCTCTCTCTATTTCTCTCTCTCTCGCTCACTTTCTCTCTCTTCGCTCTCTCTTTCTCTGTCACTCTCTCTTACTTTTTCTCTTTCTGACACTGTCTCGCTATGTCTCTCACTTTCTCTTTCACACACACACACACACACAAACACACACACGTACACAGAGACAAACACACACACACACACACACACACTTCGTTTTCACATTTTCTGTGTTCATGACTGCTCTTGTCCCTATGCTTCAACGAGCAGGAGGCAATCTTTCCACCGTTGTCACATTCTGAACAAGCTCGCCATTTTATCGCTTCGGTTGTTTTTACAGCTCACTCGCCACGTCACGGATGTAAAGGTAAAAAACATGATGGCAGCCATATTGCCTGTGTCAAACCCCTCATGGGGAAAAAAAGAATATACTCTTTTCACAGTGTGTGTGTGTGTGTGTGTGTGTGTGTGTGTGTGTGTGTGTGTGTGTGTGTGTGTGTGTGTGTGTGCGCTGACCACAACGTGCTGGGCATGCTGCATCAGTATGTTACCTAAGCCAGTGTGTAAGGATATTAGGTACCCTGGCTGTCCTTAGTGCAAGTTATTCCAGTGTATTGGTTTTTACTTTTATGCAATAGTCAGCGCCATTGTAGAATCTAAATAAAGTTGAACGTACAGAATGTTGTTGTTTACAACAGGGGGTTAACAAAATGAAAGTTTTCCAAAACGTTTCTCTGTTCCTCTACACTTCTGTTAGCTTGTTGTGTCCTCCTTTTGTAAGTTGCTTTGGATAAAAGCGTCTGCTAAGTGTAATGTAATGTAACTGTAGCCTACATGAGGAGGCTGTATTATGTACAACACCATTCAGAAGTGGACAGGTGTCATATGAGTTTTTTTTTTTAATGTTCTTAACCTTCTTGTCTTATGATGTGGATTAGAAGCAATCAACCTCCAGACAGACCTGCCGACAAATAGAGAGGACAATCCAGCGCGAATTTTGACAGGTTCATATCGGACCACCATAGACAAAGCAATTAAGGCCTAGTTTATGGATCTCTGTGTGTGTGTGTGTGTGTGTGTGTGTGTGTGTGTGTGTGTGTGTGTGTGTGTGTGTGTATGTGTGTGTGTATAGGGAGGGGTCAGTGCTGTGTAGTTTGTCCTCATACATGGTGGCCACTTTAATTAGCCTACTTGTGGAGGTGGTGGTCAGGCCTGCTCCCAGCCAGTATCAGTCTCCATTTTGATTTGTACGAATGATGATCACACCCATTATTTAAGGGTGCATAAACAATATGAATGGTTGGATGAATAGAAGTATTCACAGTGGCAGATTGATATGTTATCATTAAAGCCAGATCGTTAAATGTTCTGAAACTAATCAATGCCTCTTGGAGATGCTTGCTTCATTTTGATTCATAACATTTTTTTTGTTTTGTTTTGTGGATGAAAACTGAAATATGTAAGAAAATGCACCAGGTGGACAAAGTCCCCTAACACACACTATGCAATCCCTAAAAAGTAATATTACATTACACTTAGTTAACCCTCTTATCCAGAGCGACTTACAGTTATTTAGGTAAAGGGTTTCAGTTCCTGGAGCAATGTCATATGCCTTGCTCAAGGGCACTTCAGCCATAGATGAGGGTGCAGGAGAGCACTAGTTATTTAGTCCCCCACCCCTCCTACTGAAACGGGATTCAAACCTGCGACTGTCCGATCTCCAAGACCAACACTCTAACCAATACTAGGCCACAGCTGACACTTGGCAATAAACATTTGATAGTCATTAACAATTTCACAGAGAATAATGACATCATACAAACAAGAACTGCTGTTGATGCTAACCGCACTGTAAAATATATTAGGATGGCTTATAAAAAGAACAACGAGGGGGAAAGAAAAAAAGGGAAAGCTGATATTAAGCAAAAAATAACATCTGGATGCTTTAAATCTGCATCAGCACGAACTGAGAGAATTTTGAAACCGTAATGATGCATGAATCATATGTTTGTCAACTGGCCAAAGGAGCAAACACATGCCCAGAAATGGAAATAAACAAAACAACCAAACATTGCCATAAACCGAACAAGCATCACTCACAGACACACACAGAAACACACAGTGTAATGTTTTATGGTTTATGGAAAAATGGATAAAATCTGGGCTTGCTGTTGTTTTTTTTTTTTGTTTTTTTTGTCATAACCTAGGACATGCTGGAACTCTTGTAACTCCCCAGCTGAACACAACACAAAACATTACACTACAGAACTGGCTCTGCATCACATTCAGTAGCTATTCTGCAGGCCGAAATGGACACCTAAATTGTGGATTTATGCCAAGTGTTTTGTAATGTCTGCCACTGAAAACAAATAGCCTCTAAATCACATCAAACTTTGCATAGTGCAGAATTTAAGAGGCCGTTAACCATCTGTAGATGGCAATATTCTAAATAAGTTTCTTTCTGTGTGTGTGTGTGTGTGTGTGTGTGTGTGTGTGTGTGTGTGTGTGTGCGTGTGTGTGCTGATGGTGAATTTTCTGCTGTCTTCTTCTCCTGGCCCAAATAAACTGCCTCTCTCCTCACCCTCTGCTTCAGCATGACAATAGCCATAATTCTGTGAACGTCGTCATTTCCCACACAGTATCCTAACATTTGGGAAATAACCAGTCATACAATGCACCGCATTACATGGTAGCGGATAGTGCAGAGGTGCGTGCACGGGAGAGAGGAAATTAGATGAATCTTGTTAATGCAAAACAATGAACATTAAAAGAAATTTGCAGAGATCAATGAGCATGACCTGCAGGATTCCATTACCAGCCTCTACCTCATTTCCTGGTGCAAAATGGAAAATGTGCGTGAGATGGATCGTGTCATTACAGCAGGCGGCAGATACCCGGGGTCAGGAGGAGAGTGCCCGCGCCACGCTGAGCAACGACACCCAGGAGGATATATATATAGGCTATATGCTCGGCAGCACATGCCGGATTTGCACCAAAATGAACTCGGGCGCAGCCTAACCTTCTGGTGTTGTGTTCATGATGGGTCCTCATCTCTGCACATGTGAAAAGCAACAACAACAACAACAAAAAAACCCTACAATAATCATAATAATAATAATAAACTAAAGGAAACAATAAACAGAAACAACAAACAGTGTATTCTTCGAAAATATTGTCTGTAATTTATTTCCTGTTTCATTACAGATCATTCCCATTTGTATGTTCTTTGATTATTTCCGTTTTTTCCTAAAACGGATAAGAGGCAAATTTTTCACGTCACATTCAAAATGTAAGACACATAATGATGAGGGACTTTTATAGTAGTACATCCTGTCGCCTCCGGAACTAGGAAGTAAGCGAAAGATCATGGGCTCCACGGAGGAGAAGAAGGGAGTTGTCTCTCTTCCTAAGCATTCGTATTGGTTTGATTTTTTGGTCTTTTTGGCGTTTGATATAGTTTTCTTCCTGTTTATGTACTTCATCGTCCCTTGACAGGTGAGTGGTGCGTCCGGGACACAATGAGCCGTAATGTCTAACTTACTAGCACTTGAACAACAGCTAACACGAATCAAGTTTCTTACTTCCAGTCATCTCATTTCCCTGCTACGTGACAGTCAACGGTTCCCTCGTAACATAACGAGTATTACCAATGTTATTATTGTAAATGTCACAGTCACAGGGATTAAATGGGTTACTCTGTTTGGGCAAAATTGTTTGGGCGGACTTAAGCTTAATGACACGGTGTGATATGGTTTTGCTCACAAAAGGGCTTGCCATTGACGTGAAGTTTCAGGGGTGGGTGGTTTGTTGTGGACGTTACCTGGATGTTATCAGTAGTCAGTCTGAGTGTTTACCCCTGTTTTTGTTTCGTTCAGCCAGGATGAAAACCACTGATTCACAGGACCAAAGTTTCGTGGAGCATTGGCAGGAATACAGGTAACCTAGACACGCCATGTCTGTGTGTCTGCTCCTCACGTAGGCTAGCAGCTAACTGTTAACAAACAGTACGGCATATTGCTGCAAGGATTTTAGAGTGCAGTAATGTCACATTAATGAAGTTAATGTCTGAATAAAAGGCGAATACAAAGTGTGCTACATGGTTAGAAGTTACTGTATGTGTACATTTCTCACGTGAAAAGCTGGCAAGTAGCCTTAAGTTTTTGGACGCAAATTTAAATACCTTGCGTCCCTGACGTTTATGTGTAAATACGTGGGTGCATCAAGGTCATTCATTTATTTTATGTCAGTAAAGTTGTCAACACAATGTAGTAATCATTTTCGTCTTCTCATTTACAGGGAACGACGTTTGCCTCTCCTCTCTGCTTTACCTAAACCCAAGACAAACAAAGTAAAAAGGAACACTCAACCCTATCTTATCTGAAGCCATCTTGCAACACCGTTTCCTGGGGTTTTCATTTGTTTAATGGAAACAGGCTACGTGTGAAATTGGACATTTTCATTACAAAGGCCCTGCTGCAAGTTTGACTACTGTTAACCGGCTTTGGCTGTCTGTCACGACTTAACAGTTTGAGTTATTAAAGGCCACACTCTACTGCAGTCTACTGTATGCTGAGACTGAACACTAACATGTGCAAACATCAATGGTGGATGGCAGGTGTGGTGTAGTTCTTTGTTATTTGTTATTTTTGAAGTCCTTACACTGAATGCTGATGGCTTGTGTGAATGAAATGTTATCTGAAACAAATGACTGTATAGAAGCTTTAAAATAATGAAATTTTATTTTCCCACGCATATTCTTGTTGTGTGTCTGTCTGTTTACAATTGTCCAGATCACAAGCATCTTCTGAAAGAGTAACCAGCATATAGAAATAAGAATTTTATGTAAAGAATGTGCATAACCTCCTCAACAACATGCAGCATGGATGTCATCTTGAGCAGTGTGCCATGCCAAAAGTATTTTGCTTGTATCCAGTCTCCTCTGAGAGAGGTAAGCCAGTAGTTTTAAGCTCAGGGCTCATTCTTTTTATAACAGTTATCAGAAAAAATACACATTTGTCAGTTTTGAAAAAAAAGTTGCATTCAAAGCTGCTAAATATCAGGGACCTTATCAGCATGCATAGCCCCCACCAACCCTCACACCCAACTGTGTGGCCTTTCCATGTTGATTTAAACTTGTTGTGCACTCATACTGGCCTTCTGGATAGTGTAAACACAAGGGCTGTCGGGAAAACTGTGAAAAGGGAAGGTAGCTAGGTTATCGCAGCAATGGCCTTGTTTGAAATGACTGGGTGGCTTAAAGCAATGCATTCTGGAATTGTGACATTTTTGGACAATCTCGTCTGAATGTCACCGTACCACATGGATGGGTTGGGTGTGGTACGGTGATGTTTGGACGAGATTGTCCAAAAACCATGTCAAGTTCAGAGTGCATTGCTTGAAGCCAGCCAGCCAGCCAGTCAAACATTTGTCGACATGGGTGGGTACAGTGATGTTTGGACGAGATTGTCCAAAAACGTAACCATTTCAAGTCCAGAATGCATTGCTTTAAGCCAGACACTTAGCCAGCCAGTCAAACAAGCCTAATGGCAGGATTCGCACGGCTGCAGGAAGTGAATGACATCACACCGGTCTCTCGCTAGGCCTGCTGCTCTGGAACAAAAACACTACATCACACTTTTATTTCCCTGAATGCATATAGGAGCCCAAAAAGTCAGCACTATGATTTTAACTCGTCATTATATTTGTGACATCTATTTAGTAAGAGTTACATAATGTATTCTGGCTGAAGATAGAATTGAAGATATTTAGTGAACCACACTAGGAGAATAAAACGTGATTTGGATATTGGTTCAAACAGACCAGGGATGTACTGGAGGATAAACGCAAGTAAACCCACCTCTCAAATCTCAGAAAAAGATTTTATCCACTTCTACCTATGAATACAGTTTATTCACCCTATAATAGAATTTATGTACAAAACACAATTTCTGACATTCCAAAGTCACTGTGTCATCTATATGTGTGCTAGAGACTGTTAAAATGCACTGGGACAGTTCAAACATGTTTTGCATGTCTTTTTAAAACATCTGGTGTTTTCCCATGCATCCACCTCACCATGATCACCACATTCATAGTTTATCCACCTCTGATTTTACCAATACACCCCTGGAACAGACAGATGGCTGTGTAATGCAGTATGAGATTTCATAAGATGAAGTGAGGTATCTTGGCGAGATAAACCTGTTGCTTATCCTGTGGTCATGACAGAGTGCATCAATTCTGAGAATTACATACATCACCATATACAGGCTGGAAATAAAATGTTTAGATATTTAGTGAACAATAAAAGAAACGTGATTTGGGTATTGGTTAGATCAGTATATATTAATTTATTATAATGACATGAGGTTCCAAAATCCCCTGTATGCATCATGAGTAATCTCAATGAGATATAACTTGTTGCCTATCCTGTTGTCCTGTCCATTACACGGAGAAATAAAAAGTCTTGGTAACACTTTCTGTGACACTTGTATTCATAAGACTCTATAACCACCTTCATAGAGGGTTATAATGTTTTCATAAGGACTAGTAATGGTTAAAATTAGTATTCACAACAATTTATACATATGCATGACTTGAAGGCAGGTGAAGCTTTATAACCTAGAATGCACTGTGTCACTTGAAGTTGCAATAGGGCTTATGCCATAGCATTATAATGCCTTAGGAGTACAGTCATGAGTATGTATGAATAGTTATGTATACTTTCCATACTTTATGTATGCATATAAGCCTTTATGAATGTGTTTATAGTCTTAACAACACAAGCTCCATAGAAAGTGTTACCAAAGGCTTGCACCCAGTCATTCTTTGTCTGTAGCATGACAGTGTGGAAGACTCCCATTTGCAATAACAAAACCAACCCTTCTCCCCCTAAGATGTACGACCTCAAATTACATTCCATTCTCCTCCACTCAGCCCCTCGACAGCACTCCATGTGGAAGCGGTAGCCGGCGACAAAATAGCCCGAGCGCCTCGGCGAGTGACCTATTGTTTTGCCGAGGGACCACAGGGAGCAATTAGTCTTCCCCTTCTATGGGCCAAGCGTGCAAAAAAACAAAAAACAAACAAAGAAAAAGGAAAAAATCTAGCACAATATAAACGACAGAGAGAGGTCCCCATAGAAGAGCCTTCCGGAAGGCTGGAGGAGGAATGTTGCCGTGTCATCCATCCGAAGAGGAGTCATCCTATAGTGTCCATTATGGAGGGTCTGTGTGCCACGGAAGGGGCTGTCAGGGGACAGTGTGCTTTGGTCCCTCCCTGAATGGCTTTTAGTCAGTGAGGTGCATTACTTTAGGCATAAATAATCAATGCCACTACTCACACTGGTCTCCACTCTCCCAGGCAGGGAGAGACAGAGCGAGCGAGGAGAAAAAGAAACATTTCTTTCGTGCTTTTAAGGAAAATGGCTGCAACATTTATGACCTTCAAACAATAGAAAGGCAAAGCATCTCTTTCTTTCTCTCTCTCTCTCTCTCCCTTCTCTCTCTCTCTCTGTCTGTTTGTCTGTCTCTCTCTCTCTCTCTCTCTCTCTCTCTCTCTCTCTCTCTTTCTCTCTACTTTTGTACTTGAACTTCTGATGGCACTTGTAGCTGTGAAGTGAATGGAAACTGAAGCTGACACAAATACTAGTCTACCTGACAGAGATCATTTCTTGGAAACAGATGTGTGTGGGAAAGCAATACAATAGCAGCAGTAAGACTTAGGTAACTCAAAATGTACTCTTTCTACAAATAATCACATTTCTTTCAACATATCTCGAAAATAAAACAATTCGACACTGAGATTCTGAGTTAAATCATGATGATATAACTAACTGCTAGCATATCTAAAGCTGTGATGTGTGTGGGAAAGATGTCAGTGGCCTACACACAAGGGTGACTAGGGTGCAATCAAACTGACCCTGCCCTTAGCAAAACAATTGTCCTGTAGACCATTTAATGCTAAATAACATTTAACTTGTTTCTGTTTTATACACCGCATCAGCCAATATGCACATTAAAACAAGGGTTGTGGGACATCGCAACATCTTTCGGACCCAAATGTGTGTGTGTGTGAGTTAGTGTGTGTGTGTGTGTGTGTGTGTGTGTGTGTGTGAGTTCCACCTCTGCAGTCTGTGATGTGGGCTGAAATGCTACTCGTTTGGTTAAATGTAAAGACGCACTAGAGACTTTTAGGCAGTGCCTCACAAATATTGCAGAGTGTGTTTTTCCCCCCATAGGCCCAATGTGCTGAAAACAGTCATCTCTAGCAGTGGTGCATGAACTGATTTGCTCTTATCCTCTCTCTCTCTCTCTCTCTCTCTCTCTCTCTCTCTCTCTCTCTCTCTCTCTCTCTCTCTCTCTCTCTCTCTCTCTCTCTCTCTCTCTCTCTCTCTTTTTCTCTCTCTCCTGAGCCTGTTGTTTTTCTTCGCTTCGTTGTGTGAGGTCTCTCTCCAAATCCGCACTGGGTTTGGACGAAGACCGAATGTGCTCACCGAGTTGTTGAAGACTGCACACACTCCGCGTTACAGAAACCTGGCCACTTGGTTGTCATTGTGGGGTGCATTTTTGGCTGCGATGAGCCGCCTTTTTCTGACCTCTCAGCCCACGGAGGTTTCCCCTGAGGCCTACAGAAA
Source organism: Coilia nasus (assembly GCA_027475355.1). Lineage (NCBI taxonomy): Eukaryota > Metazoa > Chordata > Actinopteri > Clupeiformes > Engraulidae > Coilia > Coilia nasus. Next base: position 5,891,190 of record CM050200.1, read on the forward strand.
AGACATCCAAAGGATCGTGGAGGGGACTTCAGGCCCAAGCCCCTCACCGCGGCCTAATCCCCACACGATACTAAGATATATGAAGAGAAGGAGCTGCTCTTGCAGTAACAGGCCCATCTGTTTTGAGTTTCTCAGAGCCAAGGCGGTCAAAGCTTCAGGTTATGAACACTCCTTCACATTTGAGGAGTCTGCCGGAAAAGCGGGCATGGTCGCAAAATGCAGAAACTGAGAAAATGTAATTTTCTATAAGTTAGATTTTTTTATTTGATTCTATAAGTAAATACTATTTAATTTGCTTCTAACTCAAGACTATGCTCGTTTATTCACAGGATTGCTTTTGAAAAAGCTGTGGTTTCAGTGCAACTACCAACAGGGGGAGTAACTTGAAAAATGTGATTTTGTGACTATTCCCATTTTGTCTGTGTGCTCCTCATTTGGAATGACTACTTGTGACCAACACAGCAGACATTTATGATACATCTTTTTCTTAACAGCTTATCCTGGATATAGGTTAGATATATACGTCATGCAGGCAATAAATGAGATAAATTCCAATACCGAGAGAGAGAGGGAGAGCTTATCCAGGATATAGGTTAAATATATGCTATATAATAAATGAAGTACATTTCAATAGTTGGGGAGAGAGAGAGGTTATCCTGCATATAGGTTAGATATATGCTGTATAATAACGATATAGTAGATGAACTGCATCTCAATACCTGGAGAGAGAGAGACAGAGAGAGAGACAAAGCTAGCAACAAAGACATGTGACTTGAGATTCATTTGAGCTGTGTAGAGACTGAACGTGTGCACTCAGGTGGGTATTAACGAGAGCACAACTGGTTGTTTCGAGTAAACCTCCGTCTCATTTTGAGCGTCAAGCATCGAGTAAAACCGCCGTCTTATTTTGAGCGTCGAGCATCGTGTTAAACTGCAGTCTCATTTTGAGCGTCGAGCATTGAGTAAAACCGGCGTCTCATTTTGAGCGCTTGCTCCAGTGCTCCGCTGCTCACGTGTCTTCATCCATCCTTGGCATTCTAATCTGGGAGAAATGTCTCCGTCAGATGAGGAGATAAATCTCTCTCGTCCCCCAGGGCCCCTCCAGACATCTTTTTATAAGCGAGCGTCTCTACGGCTAACGGTGTAGCGCTCTTTCTCGATACTGTCTCGCCCCAGGACAGCATTAGCAGAGAACACGTCAATATGAACGTTTTTTTGTTTTTTTTTTGCCATGTGGATCGTAATTAAGTAAAACTGAGAGCTTCAGGGAATACTGTCCACAGATCAGAAAGCATTCAGATTAGGTGTCTACTCTACCTGGTGGAGACAACCTGCTTTTTTCCCCCTCGGTCCTTCATTTATTCATACCCAGATAGCAGCGGACCAGGAAGCCACTTTCTCCCCACTGGGGACAAGGTCTGTCTATTCGCTGGTGATTCGCTTATCCATTTACCCGGCGGTCCAGTGGTGGGTCACTGATAAACTGCTCATCATTCTGTCACTTGCTTTGAAAACTTTTTTTTACTTTTTTATATCTTTAGTCACTTTTTTCCCTCATCAATTTCACGGCCAATGAAAACAAAGATGAGAGCGGACCAGAACAGTGGACCAGAAATACAGTAGTATGCCATGAGTCGCTCCTGACTGAAGTGCACTAACACAGGGTTCCTCAACCTTTTTTCAGGCGAGGCACCCTTTAAATTCATGAAAAATCTGAAGGCACCCCAAACTTTTTCTTTCTATTTTAATGTAGATTAACATTGTCACACACGTCTCAGAGGACCAACAAATACAAACAAAACAAAACGTCACGAATCACGTTCCAAAGCTGCAGGTGTATTTCAGATAGGCAATGTGTGTCGTCGGGCCTAAATTTACTTACTTAACTTAATGCTACATGAAAGATTCCACTGCCTTAGTATTTGCCTTAGTATTTAAGTATAAATTTAGACAATTATTTATTATATTATTATATTTATTATATTACATTCTTTATTTATTTATTTATTTTGCTTATTTCGCGTAGCCTACTGTCAGATGCGTTTCTGCGGCACCCCTGAGGGCGGCGCGAGGCACCCCAGGGTGCCGCGGCACCCCGGTTGAGAAACACTGCACTAACAGACGTTCATACAGTACAGTATAGGCTAGTACAGTATGACGTTGCTATTAAGATTCATTCATTCATTCATTCATTCATTCATTCATTCATTCATTCATTCATTCATTCATGTATTCCTTTTTGTTTAAAATATTTTTTTCAGTACCAATTTTTTTGAATGAGACATCTTGCTAGCAAGGACATGTTTCTAATTTTAATTCCGATTAAAAAAATAACCACTATGGGAGGCAAAAAAAAAAAGAAAACGAACATCTGTTCCTGTTTACGTTTAAAATAGCAACGTCCAGGGATGTTTTGCATTGTAAACCCATTTCAGCTCTCTTTATTACAGTTAATATCACACAAACCAGTCATACGTCTTTGGGAATTAGCACCTCTGTGTTGGGTGAAAGCGAAGAAGAAATGCTATTTAATTTAACACATTTCTAATGTGATTTAAGTGCCAGGTGCTGCAGACTCAGATGTGCTTGGCCCTTGACTGCGAGCTATCTCGGGCCTAATTAGCAGGGTCGGCCCGCAACGGAGAGTGCGGTTATTATGCTCTTCCAAGGATCGCGCTTTGTGATGTGTAAATCATTATGGGTTTAATCAGGTTTAATGTGTTTACAAAACACAAACAGTAATTTTCACAGCTGCATTCAATCTTACTCCCTGAGACTTGTGTCCTCACCTTTTCTGTTTGTTAAATTGAATCAGCTCTTAAACCACAATGACTAAAAAAGACATTAGTTTTTTCTTATTTTGTCACACTTACATACATACTTACATACATACATGCATACATACATACATACATACATACATACATACATACATACATACATACATACATACATACATACATACATGCATACATACATACATACATGCACAGAGATATGTAATGCAACTGTGTAATATTATTTAGAACATATTTAAAAAACATAAATTGTTTGATATATACAAATCAATAATATCTATTGTGATTTTAGTTCTTAAATTTCAATATACTTGTGTTTAAATTGACAGTCTATGAAGAAGTGAAACATATCTAAAATTACTTGATAATGAATGATAGTGCAACACATGTAAAAAAAAATGTTTCATTACTAATTCTACCCCTCTACCCCCACCCTTTTCTTTTTCCATGCCAGATAGATATGATCTTTCATGTTGACAGTCAGCAGGACCTTTTATCTCCATTTTCTAGTGAGAACTTCATTTCATTTTCTGCCGAAGATAAGGTTTCTAATTTCAAAGATTACTTTTATGATGTTGGGTTGTAGGGAGCGGGGGCAGGGGCACACAGAAGAGTGAGAAGGTGTGTGTGTGTGTGTGTGTGTGTGTGTGTGTGTATGTATGTATGTATATGTTCTTGTGTGTGTGTGTGTGTGTGTGTGTGTATGTATATGTTCTTGTGTATGTGTGTGTGTGTGTGTATGTATGTATATGTTCTTGTGTGTGTGTGTGTGTGTGTGTGTGTGTGTGTGTGTGTGTGTGTGTGTGTGTATGTATGTATATGTTCTTGTGTGTGTGTGTGTGTGTGTGTGTGTGTGTATGTATATGTTCTTGTGTGTGTGTGTGTGTATGTATGTATATGTTCTTGTGTGTGTGTGTGTGTGTGTGTGTGTGTGTGTGTGTGTGTGTGTGTGTGTGTGTGTGTGTGTGTGTGTGTGCGCGTGCGTACACATGCAGGCGGGGGCAGCAGAGCTCCTGATAATTTTCCTTTGCAGTAAGCCTCATCCATTCCCTCTCTCACCCCGTTCAATCACCCTCATCTCAAACCTCTGCTTGAATCAAACCGCAGCATTTGAGGCTCTCTTAAATAAAGTGTGCCGTTTGCCTTTTCATACCTGCCATTTCCAAATGTGCCATTTGGTGACCGTCTGTGTTCTTCAATGCAGTTTTTTTCCACTCAGAATGAAAATGTCTCAAATTGCTTTTTTATTTATTTCTGATCAAGCTACCAAGCTTCCTGTTTTTGTGCAGGAGAAAAAATATTTGTATGCGTCCTGCCCATATGGTAGTCATACTGCCCAAATTAGTTGTTTTGTGGATGTTCATCTTTTGTCTTTTTTGAATAGGATGAATCATTACAACAGTAAATATCCATATGCATACATAAGTCCTGTCATAGTTCATATTATTATTATTATTATTATTATTATTATTATTATTATTATTATTATTATTATTATTATTATTGTTATTATTAATAGTATTAGTAGTAGTAGTAGTAGTAGTAGTAGTAGTACTGCTACTACTATTGTTATGACATCAACTGTGTGGCTAGTACAGTACATTGTTTTGAGTTTGAGTATTATTTCAGGGATAAGGGGACAACTCTAGCTATAAAAGGATATTGAAGTCCTGTCTAATGCTGCCCCATTCAGTGATTCACTTCTGTAATCCTGACCACATAATGTCTGGGTAATGTCTTTGCCTGGTAATTTAAGACAGCGATGCAGAGTTTAAGAGCGCTATTTGCACGTATTTGCATGCACAGCCAGGGCCATTTCATGAAAGTGTGTGTGTTAAACAGGAACAAAAGCGACTCTCCTTTCTTTCTTTGATTGGGTCCTGAAGTGTCCTGAAAAGCGATGTGATGATCATCAGCAGTCAGCTTAAGGCTACACGTGCACCATTAGCCTCCACCATTGGTCAGAATTATATACACTCGCCACAGCAACGCTCGCCCGCTAAACTCCCATTCACCCCTGGTGTTTACCCTGAGTTTCCGACTAAAAACAACAAGCTTTGAAATAAACGAATCATACCGCGTGCTGCGAACACACAGCCACGCCACCGCCGCCCCTCAGGTCTGCCCAGGGCTGTGGTGGCGAGCAAATGAGTGGCTGACCAGACCAGCTGTGGATGCACCAGCACCAGCAGTTCAGCGGCGGATTAACGCCAGACGAGGATAAAGGCCATAGGTCACACGCTGTCTTTACTTATGTGCCCACAAGGTTCCCCAGCTGTAATGACAACATGTGGGGAAACGTCTGTGTTTAATATAGCCTAGATGTCAGACACAGCCTTGGGCACTGGAAACAACATAACGCACTACAACACTTAATATATTATGTTACGTTTTGTTTACGTTCTGTTATGTCATGTCATGTCGTTATGTAATGTAGATTTTGGCTATGTTCTTCAAACTTAAGAACTAGAAGCAACACAACACACTGCAATATTTATTATGTTATGTGAATATAATATGTGTATAATGTTAGTGAAGAATAATTCTCACCATATAACATCAATGTCACATGCAGTCTTGGTAACTGTAAAATAACACTGGACACTACATTTAGCATGTTTGTTGTGTGACGTCACGGATCGGCATGTTATGCTCTGTGATGTAGAGATTTTAGCTATGTTCTTTAGAACGTAGCAATGGATAGTTCTGTTAGTGTTGTATGGCAAAACTGCCCTACAAAGCCAAAAGGCAGTAACTACATATTTTGTCAAAACTGAGTTTCCACAAGGAAATTGACTTTATAATACCTCTTTTGTCTTGTGACCAAATCCTGTGCTTCTTTCTATTAAGAAAGTGCATATAAGCATCACCACGGACCTTACCTACAACATGTTTGACTGGGCAGTGTGACAACTTTGAAAGCACTTTTCTCAGTTTCAGTGTTTACGTAGTTACTGCACTTTGCCTTTGTAGGGCAGAAAAGCTGTCTGTTTTTTGCTGACAATACCAGCTGACACCCACAGAGCTATGTGTTTGTCCTTGTCGATCCTTCACTTAGAGGTGTAAGGCAGTGGAGGGCATACATTCTCCTAGTGCTGACCAACCATTCTGCTCATTGACTCCACACAAATCGATTGTATTTTATTCAATAGGGATAGCACATTTAAATCCCACGGACAAGAATAGGGAGAGAGAAATGAACTTCATCTGGCAGCGTATCCATTGACACAGGCTCAGAAAAAGACTTGTTTCTTGCTGCGGAGAGGTCAACAGTGTTGAATGTCACAGTGTATTTGCTTTGGAAATATTCACAGCGGAACATTTCAAAACAAACTGAACCAGTACTCCATTGGCTTTGATTTCCGGCCCAGCCTAGTTCAGTCTAGTCTGGCCCATTTGTACATGTGTGCTTGATTGGCATCCGTCTGAGCCTATCACAAAGCTGGAGCATGTGATTGTTTTCAGGCCACACGCTGTGCTACTTCCTGCCTGATTCAATGACTCAAGATTGACTGATTGTGGTTGTGTACATTGTAAAATGACACTTTGGAAAAGAAACAGCAAAACAGCACAGAAGGCATTTCTTTTAAAGCAGTGTTTGCCAACATACATCCGCAATGAAAAGCTAAGCTAGCCTGTTTTTGTCACGAAAACAAAACAGTCTTCAAAGGATATTACATTCAGCAATATTGCTGTCCCTGAATAACACTCAAGCCCTGTAGTTTTATACGCAGAAGTCAAATAATATGTGATGCTTGCGAACTCTGTGTGTTTCCATAGAGACCAAACTTGTTTGAACTCTGGCATGATTTTAGGCAATGAGTCAGACTAGACCATAATTGTAGTCTGTGGTAGCATGTCGTTAAGGAAGTGTGTGTGTGTGTGTGTGTGTGTGTGTGTGTGTGTGTGTGTGTGTGTGTGTGTGTGCGCCTCTTCTCAAAGTGCAGCACTGTCAGTCAGGTTGCTAATGGGGGGGTCTTTTATGGCCATGGCGGCTTAGGTCATTTTGATGAAAATGGAAATTCGGAAAACATTTGTCTGTGTGTGTGTATGTGTGTGTGTGCATGTGTGTGTGTACATGTTTGTGTGTGTTTGCTTTTTTGTGCAAGTGTGAGTGTTTGTGTGTATGTGTGTGTTTTTGCTTGTTTGTGCATGTGTGTGAGAGTGTGTGTGTGCATGTGTGTGTGTGTGTGTGTGTTTGCTTATGTGTGTGTGTGTGTGCATGTGCTTGTGCATGTGTGTGTGTGTTTGCTTATTTGTGTGAGTGTGTGTGTGCGTGTGCTTGTGCATGTGTGTGTGTGTTTGCTTATTTGTGTGAGTGTGTGTGTGTGTGTGTGTGTGTTTTAAGGAGCTGACTCTGTAGACTGTGCAGGTGCTGTTGGATATTATATTACCATAGCTAGTTCCTCCTACCGAAGTGCCTGTGGAGGTTTAAGCCCAGCGTGCGCACTGCAGCCCAGTAGGAAGACACAAGTGCCACTGAATCAAGGATATTACCCGGCTACTGACATCTGCTAAGTTGGTAATAGTTATATGACTTCATAACTGGTTAAACAAATGGGTCTGTTAAAGCAGTTAAAGCTCTTTATTTTAAAATTGGATACACAAATTTGAATTTAAATGGCATTATAATTTGACCACTGGATGGTTTTGTGGGGAGCTAGTAGTGTCTTTGTATTTTTTGTCTTAGGCCTTTTAGGTATCTTTTATCCTTTTTTATCTTAGCTATTTATTCTGTGATTATTCTACTGCCTTGATTTAAGGTACATCTGTGAATCTCTGTTGTGTCTGTATTGTGGTGTGTCTGCTGTCTGTCCTGTCATCTGTTTTACACCTATTTGTTTTTATGAGATGAGCAGTGTTTGGCCACCTTAATTTCCTCTGGCGGCATTACAAAGCTGACCCTGACCTTGAGCTTGACCTTGTCACCGTGTTACAGTGGCAAAGGCTTAACATCAGTATATGAAATATCTAAACAAAACAAACAAACAAACAAACAAAAAACAAGTAAAGTAAAAATCACTTTCACCACCATTGTGCCTCCAGATAGATGGATGGATGGATGGATGGATGGATGGATGAATAGATAGATAGATAGATAGATAGATAGATAGATAGATAGATAGATAGATAGATAGATAGATAGATAGATAGATAGATAGATAGATAGATAGATAGATAGATAGATAGATAGATAAATGTTTGGATGGATGGATGGATGGATGGATGGATGGATGGATGGATGGATGGATGGATGGATGGATGGATGGATGGATGGATGGATGGATGGATGGATGGATGGATGGATGTACTTTATTGATCCCAAGCTGGGAATTTAAAGAGATCTCCCTCATCTAAGCATATGGGAGGGAAGAGCAAACAGAATCAAGATGGCAAGACTTGGTCCAAGGTGTAACACATACAGAAGCTCCATTTGGTCCAGGATGTAACCAGAGTTTAAATTGGGCCTGAGCCCTCTGGAGCACAGTTCTGCTTTCTCACCTCGGCAATACAGCCAGCCGAAGCTGAGCTCCCTCTGCTACAGTATTTATAGTAATATAATAGAGTGAGATATTGACCACTGTTTGTAAAGACAGGCTGCCCCTCCTTAAAGAAGCCAATTTAACCACTGGGTGTTATACAGTACATACAGAAGCTCCACTTAGCAAAATCCTCGCAACACAGACTAAACAGTACACAGTAAACACTTAGTGTCTTCAAGCAAAACTGCAGCACACAACAGTGGAGTCAAATGAAATTATTGTTGTTTTAATATGCAATCTGCGTGTGTGTACAGTATGTGTGTATTCACATAGCTGTCTAGATGTATGTGATAATAGATATATATGTAAATGTAAATCGTAATGCTTTGGCAGTACGAATGCCCTTTTGTGTCAAAACAAGTTGAGTTAAGTTGAGCAAGACTGGAGACCCTGTAAATGGGCTGTCACATCCATCCGTCACTGCAGTGAATACATTAAAGGTTAGGTTACAGCACACAAACAAACTAACCTTCAGTCTGCCCTGACTTTGGTCTTTCAGAGTTCAGCTTATCCGTCACTGGGATCATTATGTTCTGTTTAAGACATCAGTTCTGTGTGAAAGTGAAGATAAATCTCTTTTTCCATATTGGGAATGGAACCATTCTGTTTCGTGGAGTTCAGACTTTTTTTTCTATTTTTTTTTTTCTAGATGAACGATGGAGGGAGGCCCAGGAATGAGAATTTATTCAGAACCGGCAGAGTGCCCGAGAGAGAGAGAGAGAGAGAAGCCATGTTCTGATCCGTATTATGAAAAGGTGAATTACACATAAAACAGGTCGAATCCCCCCAGGGGTACAAGCCCGCAGAATCAACACTGTGCTCTCCAATACACCACGACACTTATATTGCCCCTCATCATTCACGGCGTACAGAGGCATGCAAGCACACACACACACACACACACACACACACACACACACACACACAGTGTACAGAGACATGAACATTGGCTTTAACACTGGATGAGAATTTCTTTCTTTCTTTCTTTCTTTCTTTCTTTCTTTCTTTCTTTCTTTCTTTCTTTCTTTCTTTCTTTCATTCGTTCCCAGCGTATATAACTTCTATCAACCAGACCCTTTCCCAAGCATCAGTGGATATGTTGTGCAAATCACAAAAATCACTCAGCATTCAGATACTATAACCCCCCAAAAGGGTAATTATAACCCCCCAAAAAGGTGACTATAACCCCCAAAAAGGTAACCATAACCCCAGAAGGGGTGTATAACCCCCCAAAAAGGTAACCATAACCCCAAAAGGGGTGTATAACCCCCAAAAAAGGTAACCATAACCCCAAAAGGGGTGTATAACCCCCCCAAAAAAGGGTAACTATAACCCCCAAAAAAGGGTAACTATAACCCCAAAGTCTCATTTTTCGGAGGGGAAACCCACACTGCGCCAGCTGCCTGCATCAGTATGCTCAGCCAGTATTGGGGAGGGGGGCGCATACATTTGCAGACGACCTGCTCTGAGGATCACACTGGAATCAGCCCACCCAAATCTCTGTCAACAGGGATAAGCCAAGTCGTCCTTTTAGGCTGGTCCATGTGGTGATGGAGTGTGTGTGTGTGTGTGTGTGTGTGTGTGTGGGTATGTGTGTGTGTGTGTGTGTGTGTGTGTGTGTGTGTGTATCTGTTTATGTGTGTGTGTGTGTATGTGTGTGTGTGTGTGTCTGTCTGTGTATCTGTCTGTCTGTCTATGTGTGTGTGTGTGTGTGTTGTCTGTCTGTCTGTCTGTCTATGTGCGTGCGTGTGTGTGTATGTGTGTGTGTGTATGTGTGTGTGTGCGTGTGTGTGTGGGCCTCTGAGCCCAACCTGACAGCTAAGACGCCTGAGTCGCTGTCAGCTGAGCCACTCGGAAGTGTGTCATTAGCTCCCCGTTTTCGGAGGAGTGGAGGGCTGAGGGAGTGACACGCAAATAAGTTTGAGCCCCAGGAACTAACGTCACATTTCAATTAAACGCCTTTTTCGTGGCGCCGGTTCTATTTTCGACTCAAAGTACAAACACACAAAATGCTCTGTTGTCTGACTCCACAGAGAGCGCAGAGACGGCTGCTATTAAGTCGCAGGAGGCGTAAAGAAATAAGAGTGATTTGGGAGCTGTGTGTGTGTGTTTCTTCTTTGTGTGTGTGTGTGTGTGTGTGTATGTGTGTGTGTGTATGTCTGTATTTGTGTGTGTGTGTGTGTGTGTCTGTGTGTCTGTGTGTGTGTATGTGTGTTTGTGTGTGTGTGTGTGTGTGTGTGTGTGTGTGTGTGTGTGGCAGCATATTCAAGCGAAAGTAATGAGGCTCCCGTGTCTGAGATGAAATGGCACTAATTGCGCATTGATTTGAAGTAGAAGCAGCCATTTCTGCACCTCCACCTCCTCCTCCACCTCTCCCTCTCTCTCTCCTTCCATCCCTCCATCCCTCTATTTCTCCATCCTCCACCATTTCCCTCAATGCCCCCCCCCACCACCAACCCCTCTTCCTCTGCTCCCTTTAGTTCAGTGATGAGGCATTGTTTAGCCTGTTTACTCAAGCCAAATACCCAAGCCAGACAACCGGGTTAGGTGAGGGGGGAAGGTTGATGAGCCAGAGATGCAGTTGTCACCCTCCTTCTGAAGAAATATGAAATTAGACTAATGTACGAAAGGCCAAGATTGTGTTACTAGAGTGCAGGACACAGAATATAGGGAACATAATGGTGGAATTTCGAATGGACGTGGACTTTCATAGCCTGGTAAACCAGCCCCTCGTACTTCATTTCATTTTGTACAGAGGATCTGGAAGAGAGACCGTCAGAAACGATTTGTTGGAGGTGTGGACTCTGCTGAAGTTTAAAAAAAGTGCCTCTGCCTTTACCCAATCGCTAACGCCTGGTCGTCACGTATGCAATTAGCCTACCTACGCACTACAATTCAAATGTAGCACACAAGGTCAATGTCACGGCTAACGAACACACCCTCTGTTCGCTGATTGGATCGGTCTTGCTGGGACCGACTAAATGATCCTCAAGAGATTCCGGTCCAGACCCTCTGTACAAAATGAAATGAAGTACGAGGGGTGGGTTTACCAGGCTAGGACTTTCAATGGCTGCTCCATGACTGCAAAAGCAGGTACCATTTCGATGACGGACGTTATTGTTTTGGTATTTAGTAATCATCCATGTAATGTACATTTTCCTTTGTGTGCACAATATATACTGTACATACATAAAAAATGTATCACACAATTCCGTCGTTAAATTAAATTATCATTAAATATTATATCATATTCTGTTCCATCATCCATAAACATGACTAAACTTTACATTAGTGCTTTGAGCCGGCACACTGGCACATTAAAGCACATTCACATTGACGATATGACAAAGCATTAATGTGGCGCAAGGTCCATTATGTTAATTAAAGAAACGAAAGGATGCCTTTAATGAGGGCTGTCATACTGCACAGATAGACAATGGAGGGAATATTTGTATAGGGAGAGCATTCTCCCAATGTCTTTAGCAGACGATACGAGTGAGAGAGTGAGAGAGTGAGAGAGAGAGAGAGAGAAAGTGAGAAGGGGAAGAAATAAGCTGACACATTCATACAGCAAGTCATGTCACGCTTGACTTCTGCCTTCTTGGAATCCGCCAACTTCTCCGTTGCCACGGAACAATGGCCAGCGGGGCTCTCGCGGCGAGCCAGCGAGGAGAGGAGAGGAAGAGAGAGGGGAGGCGAGGAGAGGCGAGGAGAGGAGAGGAGAGGAGAAGGGAGATGAGGAAAGGCGAGGGGGGAGACAGACGCAGTGGTCGTAATCCCTGGCTATAAAACTGTTTCTGACACAACCAGTCAGTCGTCCCATGCGCCTCACACCATACAGTACCATACCGCCCTGCACCTCCTCCTCATCCTCATCTTCCTCCTCCACCTTCTCCACCTCCCCCTCCTCCTCATTTTCCTCCTCCTCATCTACCTCCACCTCCTTCTATCATCCACCTCCTCCTCCTCCTCTTCCTCCTCCACCTCCCCCTCTCCTCCTCCTCCTCCACCTCCCCCTCCTCCTCATTTTCCTCCTCTCATCCTCCTCCTCTCCTCCTCTCCTCCACCTCCTCCTCTTTGTCTTCTTCTTGCTCCTCCTCTTTCTACTCCTTTTTCTTCTTTTTTGACTCCTTATCAATCTCTCTCTCTGGCCCTCTCTGGTCTTCCTTCCCCAGGTCTTCATGTTCTTAAAACCTACACACACACACACACACACACGTCCGCGCGCACGCACGCACGCACATACACACACACACACACACGCATGCACACACACATATACACACACACACACGCACACACACACACATGCACGCATGCACACACACACACACATGCACGCATGCACTAACACACACACACACACACACGCACACACACACACACACACACACACACACACACACACACACACACACACACACACACACACACAAATACGCAAATGTGTAAGACAGCCAGGAGCAAGCACTAATATTCTCAGACACATGGAGATGTGGGGGCCATTTCAATCCTGCAGGGAAATTTAGCTGAGCCCTGCAACCACACACACACACACACACACACACACACACACACACACACACACACACACACACACACACACACACAGACCACCACCACCACCATATACCAAGTCAAAACATCATGTACACACAGCATCTGGCACACACACAGAGACATACACACAGTGTCTGTGTACAGACTATAACAGGTGTATATACTCTTGTGCATGCTCACACACACACACAGCACACACCAGACAAGACACACACACACACATACACACACACACACGCACGCACACACAGCACACACCAGACAACACACCCTTGTACACATGACACATAGTATACACACATGTTCCAACACACAGCATGTAGACTGTACCTTATATAAACAGACCACATTGCCTTTTGTGTAACACATTATAGTGAGCAATATCTGCTATGAGAGCCCATTTGAAACATATAGGCTAGTGTAATAATGGTGACCGAGCACTGTTCTTTTACAGCATGTAGGAATTAAGTCATCCTAAATGAAATTGTACATTTCAGTGCAAACCAAACACACACACACACACACACACACGTACACACACACACGTACACACACAGTTATGAGACATGCTTAGTCAAACTCACATTTGGTTTGATTTGAAGCCTTGCTGAAAATGAAAACAAAAATCACATCACTGTGAGCTATTAAGAAAAATGTTTATTGATAGCGTTGACATTTTACTGCAGCTCTGTGAATAATATATTTTTTTATGATAGAGACCTAATAAGTAAACATTAGGGCTCCAAATGTATGAGTAAAAGAGATACTGAGGTAAAAAGCCATCAAAAAAGAGGCCCATGGCATTTAAATATGCTATTGTACAGGATGTGTCTGTATATTTCTATTTGCCTAATGCATGTACAGTACGTCTCAAAAGTACCCTTACCCTTACTCACAAAGATACCCTTCACATTTTAGCAACATATTTGCTATATCTTTTCAAGGGATGATGCTACACAAATGAAACTTCAATATGTTTTTGAGTTGTCAATGTACAGCTTGTGTACCACTATTAATTTGCTGTCCTCTGAAAATAACTTTACACACAGGCATTTTTGTCTATACATTCCTATTTGCCTAATGAATGTCTACTACTGCATGTCTATATGTTAATCAAATGCATAGAAAGCTATCATCTACCGGAGTCACATTACTTGTACTGTATATGTAAGTATGCCAATACAACTGATTGAGATTCAAAAGGCTGTCCTTACCTGTCTTGCCCACCTTGAATGGAAGAGGGTTTAATTTGTTGCATGGGGCGCTGACGGCGGAATGTGTGAGACGATATGTGAAGCGATTTGTAATGTGGAACTTCTGCCATCATAAACGCACGCACGCACGCGCGCGCGCACCGGGCTTTATTAAGCCAGCTCATTTTGGTGTCATCGCACACATCGCGAGTGGAGCGGAAGTCATCCTTCCCCGTCGAGAAGATTGTCTTTTCACAGCGGGGGGTCAGCTTTTCTCTGCAAACTGCCGAAATTGAAACCATTCCACCTCAATTTTGTTATTCATGTTTGTTAATGGGCGAGGACGAGAGAGGCCATTTTCCCTGCCGACTCTCAATCCCTCCCCTCTCCTCCACACCGCTGCCTATGATGCCTTTGATGGCTTTTGTCATTTTTTCAGATTTGCTTTAACATCAGGCAGATAATGTAATGGATTCAAACATTACACAGCACCGGAGCAAATGTGCTGTGATCCCAAGGTGCTCCGGGGGAAAAAAAAAAAAAAAAAACAGGAACCAGGTCGCTGAATGTGAGTCAACCTCTCATTGGCATTCGCAGGGCAGTTGCATACAGCTTGACTTGCACATCCTGAAGGAAATACCATTGCTTGCAACCCAAGGAGGAAAAAGAAATATATATAAAATAAAACTGAAAATGAAATTAAATATTTGTGTGTCTCTTGAAAGTCATTTATGTGCATTACTACGTTCCAGGCAAATGTGAAAGAGCCAGCTATCCACTAAATGAGTTGAGAGCTTTTCTGTGTTTGGAGAAAGACTCTTGGTGAATGATGAATGTGCTGCATATGAAATATGAACTAAATTCATATTTAGCATCCATGTCTTCCCCCACTGAAAGAAATACAGAGGGGGAGGACAGTTGCCCTGATTCACTAGTAGATGGTTTCTGAAGCTGTAGGGAAATACCAGGGCAAGAGGAGGAGAAAAAAGAGAAGGAGGAGGAGGAGGAGAAGAAAGAGGAGGAGGTGGAGGAGGAGGAGGAGGAGGAGAAGAAAGAACAAGAAGAGGATAAGAAAGATAAGGAGGAAGAGGAGAGAGTATGGCTTTGGGGGAGAGGAGAAGAAGAAAGAGAGAGGAGGAGGAGAGAGAAAGAGGAGGAGGAAGAGGAGGGGGAGGAAGAGACGGAGGATAAGAGTATAGCTTTGGTGGAGAGGAGAAGAAGAGAGAAAGAGTAAAAGAAAGAGGAGGAGGAGGAAGAGGAGGATGAGAAAGATAAGGACGAAGAAGAGGGGGAGGAGAAGAATATGGCTTCGATGGAGAGGAGGAAGAGAGAGAGAGAGAGAGAAAGACAGGAGGAGGAAGAGAAGAAGGAGGAGGACAAGAGAGTATAGCTTTGGTGGAGAGGAGAAGAGAGAAAGAGGAGAAGAGGAGGAGGAGGTGAAGAAGAGAGTATGGCTTTGGGGGAGAGGAGAAGAGAGAAAGAGGAGAAGAGGAGGAGGAGGTGAAGAAGAGAGTATGGCTTTGGGGGAGAGGAGGAGGAAGAGAGAGAGAGAGGAGGAGGAAGAGAAGGAGGAGTAGGAGGAGGAGAAGAGAGTATGGCTTCAGGGAGAACAGCACTGCTTGACATGCTGCCTGTGTTCTAGGCCAAGAGAGCAGGTGACGCTCAATTTTACGCAGACAACACAGAGCCTGGGGAAAGTGGCACACACCAGACACACACACACACACACACACACACACACACACACACACACACACACACACACAGTGCAGCAACTACACACACTAACACACACACACACACACACACATACTCACATACAACTACACACACTAACACACACACACACACACACACACACACACACACACACACACACATGGATGCAACTATACACACACACACACATGCCCTTACAATCCTGACTCCCTGCGGGAAGAAGTCATGGTGGAGAGTCTTGGCTGTCTAAACACAGTAAATGATGCCTCTGATGAGCTGCAGTGGTTGTGTCTGTCTGCCCTCTCCTCTTCCCTCTGAGGCAGGGCAACTACACACACACACACACACAAACACACACACACACACACACACACACACACACACACACACACACACACATGCTCTCACCCATCCCCAGAAGAAAAGGACGCCTCTGATGAGCCTCAGTGGTAGTGTGTGTCTGCCCTCTCCTCTTTCCTCTGAGGCACGGCCCGTAAGAACAGAAGAATAGTCATGTTCTCATTCTCTGGTTCATGTGACCACAATGACTCCCGACACCCGACACCTTTGACGGGTGCCTCATGTGACCCTTTATCATGGAATGAGGCATGTGGTCTACAGCTCCACCAACAGTGATCCAGAGATCTAGCTCCTGGTTCCCCATCATCAGGTCAGAACTGAAAAAGCCTTTTGGATGAAAGGTGAAACGTCTTCAAGGTCTAAAAAGAAGTCAAGTTGCTTACAACTTAGCTCCTTGACTACCATGACCTGGACGAATAGGAATCTTCACAGACAACAAAAGTCATGATTAAGGCCATGACAGTGGTGTGAATGTTTGTACACAGAATTATGTACAGAATGGGCATAATTAAAATGTGTATTTATGGGCCACTCTGTATTATCTTGACTTTTTATTGCTGATAAGCTACAGTAAATGCCAGATTATACAGGTATGTGTGCATGTGTGTCTGGGTGAGTGTATCTGGGTGAGTGTGTGAGAGAGAGAGGCAGTAAGTGAGTGTGTTAGGTGCTTACATACTCTGCTTCTAACCTCACCGCCCCTGATGAGTGAGTGTATGTACTGCATGTCTGTGTGTACACTCCCCTGGAGGAATGAAATACAGAAGAAAAATGTCCCTGTGGATAAATAAATAAATACACACACAGGCTAAACACACCTCACGCATTATGAACCTACCTGCCCCACCCCCTCTCTCCCATCACTCTCCATTGTGCCCAGCTAGCCTTGTGCGCAGATGCAATAACTTATATGCGCAATAAACTCAGAATGCCTGTTTTTATGCAGTCTTTTTTTTTTTTATATGGTGCGTTTATCACTTAGCATTTTTTATGCTGCACTCATATCCCCCACCCCCACACCCGTTTCCTGTTTTTATTGCAGCAGACTATTAGATGCACCTACGGGTTCTGTGTCTGCGCTTGTCCTACACCTGAGCCACTTACAAAAACAATCAATCAATCAATCTATCTAGCCTAGCTATCACCAGAGTGTGAAAAACAAATCTCCTTCGGGTATTACACTTTATCAGGTTTCATGGGGGGAAACTCGCTCTTTGAAAAAGACACAATAATAAATCCTTGAAGAATCTCAGGTTTACCTCTGAGCTCAGTTGATAACGTTTGAAGGCTAGTAGGCTGGGTTTTGTAACATGTAAGGTCAGAGCTCTCCACTGTGGGTACTAATTTTACATGTAGATGCACAAGGTCATTCAATGACACACACTGTGTACATGACCATGAACACAATGATACAGATACAGTATACATGCTCTCTTTCTCTCACACTTACACACACAGATACACACACACACACACACTTGTGCAGGCTTTCTCAAATATATAGCGCTTGAACACAAATACACACACGCATACACGCTTTCACTCATACATACAGCACATGAAATCCATGACAGGTTGTCTCTCACACTGCTACATACATGAACACAACCACACACACACACACACACACACTTTCTCTCACACCTGCAGTCCATAAACCATGACGCACACATGCATGCTTTCTCTTACATTTAATCACACATCCATTAATACAAGGAAATACACACACTCCAAGATACAGGCCTTCTCTCATACGTGCAGTACAAGAACACCATGACACACACATACATGTATTTACACACACTCAATTACACATCCATGAACACGGTAAGACATAGACACACACACACACACACACACAGATGCTCTTGCAGTACCTGAACACCATGACACACACACATATACACACATATACTACATGGCTTTTCTCCCACTCAATCACACAACCACGACACAGAAATCAAGAGACATAGCGCCTCCAGGCCAGATTGCACAAATCCCGCTGGCCTGGTTACATGGCTGCTATTGAGTTATGGCTGAGTCGTGTTTAGGCAGGACCCTCCTCGGGTCTTTATTGGGGGAGCCAGGCTCCCTCTGTGATACCGTGTCTCCTGTCAGGAATTCATCTTGGCAGACGCAAGAGACAGGAAGAAGAAAAAGAGACACGAGACACTTTATCTGGTCGTTATTAAGCCATAAAAAATGCTGTCTGACATTTGAGCGAGAGCCCCGTGTTTCAATAATGCTTTTGTTGTTTTTGAAGAATGCTTGCAGCAGTACAGTGCAATCCAAATCCCATCACGACTGGCGAGAGAAGCTAAATTGTCTACACGCGTCGATGAGTCGATAAAGTAAAATCTTTAATTGCCATGAAAGGTCAACAAATCCCACTGGCTGCTAAATTAACCCACCTGAAAAGACAAAATACTCAGTGCGTCAATGCAAAAAAAGTTACATTCAATTTTTTTTTGTACAAAATGGTGTTTTTTTTTGTAATTCCTTGCTTTTTGTTCAAATGGAGCTGACAAAAGTTTACAGACCAACTTCCATGTGACTGCCTCTCACATGCCTCTCACAAGTATGTATGTATCACCAAAGTCAACGTCCATGGCCGCAGTTTGTGACAAAAGCCTGACAGCTGCAATTAACGTGTTCACAAATTAGACAATTATCTCCTGTGTGCAGTAATTAACATGGCCAGATTGCAGCGAAGGCGGCCCGTAATTACCGCCCGAACCCTTCTCGTCCTCCCCACTTAATGAGCTATGCCGTGTGGAGCGTTTTTTTTTTTTTTTTTTTACCATACACTGCCACTGCCAGCACTCCAACACACCCTCTCCAACACATCCAACACATTGACACTCCTGACCCCCCCAGCAGCCCCCCCCCCCCCCCCCCCCCACAACACCCTCTCCCTACCCTATACACTGCCACAGACCCCGCCCAATGGCACTCCAACACACCCTCTCCAACACATTGACACTCCTGACCCCCCCCAGCAGTCCACCCCCCCCCCCCCCCCCAACATCCTCTCCCTACCCTATACACTGCCACAGCCCCCCCCCCCCCCCCCCAATGGCACTCCAACACACCCTCTCCAACACTGACACTCCTGACAGAGTCTGTTTGGAGTCTCCAAAACAGACTCCAGCCCCCTGATGAAATCCCTTTTGTGCCACATAATGGATGAAATGACCACCAAATGAAAACCGTAAACTCCAAACGAACACCAATGTATCTTTTGTCCATGGAATGCGTAAATCAGTTAGCATTGTGTCCACCAAATGATGAAGAGAGCACATCATTTTGTGGACAAAATGCAAAGCAGGTTATTAATTACGTGCACGAAATTTACTGCTGACTTTTCCTTTCGTAGACATAAGGTTGGATTCACTTCTCACTTTTGTGGACAAAATACATTTGTTTTTGACAAAAGTTATTTTGTCCACGAAATGAATGACGTTCATGGTTTGTTGTGTTGTGTTTTTCTTTTGTGAACAAAAGTCATTTTGTAAATCATGAAATGCATTTCATGAACAAAAGGTGTCTGCACATTCATTACATTACATTACATTACACTTAGCTGACGCTCTTATCCAGAGCGACTTACAGATATTTACAGGGTTTCAGTTACAGTCCCTGGAGCAGTGTGGGGTTAGATGCCTTGCTCAAGGGCATCTCAACCATGGGTAGGGTGGGATTCGAACCAGCAACCTTCCGATTGCAAGACCAACTCCCTAACCACTAGGCCACAGCTGCCCACATCATAAAATACACTCACAAAATCCATTTAGAGAATTACGACATGCATTTCGTGAATTACAGAATTCCTTTCATCCAAATACATTGACCACATTTGTATGACTTTAACAAATATGGAGATTATAAATGAATGTTCCAAGTTCTCTCTTTTGCGATTCACAAAATGCCCTTCATCCACAAAATGCATTTCGTGATTCACACAATGGATTCCATGAGTGTATTTTACGATTTCGTGATCATTTTATCCATTTCGTGACACTTACACTCCCCTTTGTCAGTTCCCCTGTCTGGGACCAGCAAGGCCCGGGGCGTCAGTCGTCATGTCTGTGTCTCTCCGCCCAGCTCTGAGTTGGCCAAGACCAGCACGGCGCGGTATGGTGTGGCAAAGTGTGATGTGACACACATACACACACACACACACAGTCACACACTATCAAACACACACACACACAGTCTCATCACTTCCACACTGGTGTGATGTAGTGCGGTATGGCATGGCTAAGTATGATGTGGCACACACACGCACGCACACACACTCACACACTGTCTCTCTCTCTCTCTCTCTCTCACACACACACACAGTCTCATCACTTCCACACTGGTGTGGTGTGGCGCGGTATGGCATGGCGTGGTGTGCTGTGGTGAGAGACCGCTGGTCTCCCGGCAACAAGAGGGCAACGGGAAGAGTGATGATGCTACTTTAATGACGTTTTTTTTCCTTTTTTCTTTTTTGTCATTCCTATTCTCTCTTTCAGTCTTCTGTGCCCCATAACCGTGTCTGAGAGAGTCATTTGGGGTTGTCACGGGTTGCCCTAAAGAGGAGCCGCTGATTGATTATACAGGCAGGTTGGGATCCTGCCACACCACACCACACACCACACGCTTGTCTTTCTACACACACACACACACACACACACAAATACACATGCACACTCACTCCATAACACACACCACATGCTTGTCTCTCCACACACGCACACACACACACACACACACAAATACACATGCACACTCACTCCATAACACACACCACATGCTTGTCTCTCCACACACACACACACACACACACACACACAAATACACATGCACACTCACTCCATACCACGCACCACACGCTTGTTTCTCCACACAGTCACAAGTACATACTGGTATACACTGAACATGTAAGATATTAGGATATCATGTTAAATTGAAGGTTTTGGTGTATTTCAATGTTTAAAGATATTGAGCATCTGTTGAAGATTGAAAAAGTTACATGTTTTGTGATCTTACCCAATTCAGCAACTTTAATGTTGCTGCCTATCAGAGTGAGGAAATGTTGTCCATCACAAGAATGACTTGAAGGCTTGAATGCTTTTGTAGTTGTTTGCTTCACAAAAGTTAGCTCAGCCTTTCTCCCCGAGGTCTGGCTGATGGAAACTTATGCGATCTTCTCAACCTGTGTACAGCTCTGTATTTAATAATCAGAGGGCTCCAGAATCAATTTAGTGTTTTATTTAATCAGGTTAATCAACCACAATGTTGTAATAATGATCATGGCGCGGCATGGCACGGCAAGCTTACACAACGTGATCAACACCGTAACTTGTTTTTTTTTTTTTTGCGGTGCTTTGACGATCCATCTTCTGAATGGACGCTGCGAGACAGCAAGTGAGCGTGTGCAGCACAACAGGCCTTGCTGCGGGACACGCCGACCCTCTTATGAGAAAAAGAAAAACAACAGTGGGGTTGCCGCGCCGGCGTTTTCATTAGGCTTGCTTTATCGGCTGGCTGCTCCCCCTCGTCGTACGCGACTGGCTGTCCAGCTGATTTGCTACACTCAACGTCACATGAAAAATGAATGTGGGGGGGGGGGGGGGGGGGGGGGGGGGGTGCCAGGGAACCGCCAAGGGAGAGAGAGAGAGAGAGAGGGAGACAGAGAAGAAGAGAGAGAGAGAGAGAGGGAGAGAGAGAGTGAAGGGGATAAAGAGAGAGAGAGAGAGAGAGAGGGAGAGACAGGGAGAGAGAGAGCTAGAGAAAGAGCTAGGGAGAGGGAGAGAGTGAGGGAGAGAGAGAGGGAAAGGGAGAAAGAGAGAGAGGGAGAGAAAGAGAGAGGGAGGGAGAGGGAGATAGAGGGAGAGAGAGGGAGACAGAGAAAGGGAGAGAGGGAGGGGGAGAGAGAGAGCTAGGGAGAGAGAGAGAGAGAGGGAGGGAGAAAGAGATCGAGGGAGAGAGAGAGAGTGAGGGAGAGAGTTAGGAAGAGAGAGAGCTACGGAGACGGAGAGAGAGAGGGAGATGGAGAGAGGGAGAGGGAGAGAGAGAGGGAGAATCGAGGAAGAGAGAGAGAGAGTGAGGGAGATGGAGAGGGAGCGAGAGCGGAATAGAGAGAGAGGGAGAGGGAGAGTGGGCCGTGGTGTCCGTGTCACTTTCAGAAACAGTTATAGCAATTGTCGTGGTCTGTGGCATCGACTTTCACAGAGAGCATTTTCATGGGGATTGCATGCAGGCATTTGTGTTTTTGCACTTATAGTTTGTGTAAACATTTTCATTTTGCACGTACGGTTTTGTCATTTCTGTTGCTGACACCTATATAAGTTTATTTCTCATTTTGTTTCTGTTTCCGAATTGTGGTCGTAAGTTAATGTCTTTGTGCATTGCTGCGAAATAAAATGCGTCTAAAGCGCAATAATTTTAATAACGATGAACGCTGCAATCACATCATAATGACGACCATCTGGAATGCACACATTTCAAACTGTGGGTATCTCCAAGCCCTGTCTGTCTGTCTGTCTTTCTGTCTGCCTGGCGTTTTGGAAGGGGTCTTGATTTGTGATTGCTCTCAGTGGCTTGGCAGTGATTTCACGCTACCCCTGACCTTCACAGTCTCACGCTAGGCTGCGGCCAGGCGAAAAACCGCCGTGTGTGAGTGTGTGTGTGTGTGTGTGTGTGTGTGTGTGAGGAGGAGTGTGTGGGGGGGTTTAGTTCCTCCCCGACAATCAATTTATGTTTATCATCACGCATCAATATGCTCTTTTCGCTGCGAATTAATAGGATCCGTGGTGTGCCCTTGACATAATTCACACGCTATCGGGAGATCACTTTCAAGCGTGTCATAAACTTGCCTACTACCGCACGTGAGAGCCAGCCGGATTTGCACCGGGCTGGAGCCAGATTCGGCCCGGATCGATCCATCAGCCGACATGTGTTTTTCTGAAGTGAATGCCCGTGCCCAGCTGTGTGTGGTTGTATGTCTTTTACTGTACTGCCCTCCTAGCAACACACATACACTCACATGATACACACACACACACACACACACACACACGCACGGATGTACATGCACACACACATACTTGAGCACACACACACACACACACACACACACACACACACACACACACACACACACATACACAGACATATGCATGCACGGATACGTACATGCACACACACACACATACTAATACACACACACATGCATTGACCCACACACACACACAAATACATACCCCTATACACTCATGCACACACACATGCGCGCACACACACACACACAAACAGCACAGCACACGCACACACACTTGCCCAGCCAACCACCACTGAAGTATTTCAGACCAATCCCAATCGTGGCCTTGTAAGTGAAATCACTTGGCCCCTCCGTGATGGCCTATCTCCCATAAATACTCATCAGGTCTAGGATAACATACACACACACACACACACACACACAGGCCTGGGATGGCAGCAAAGCGTGCCGTCCAACTTCCCCTCATTTGAATCCCGCACATGCCGACCGCTCTCTCGCTTGCTCGGTTAAAGACCGCGGGAATAAATCGTGCAGCCTTGGAACCTTTGCTTTTTCCTTCTTCCTCCTCCACCTCAGACCAGCTTAATTTATGGCCGCCCAGTCAAAGTGTTTGTGCCAGTAATGTAATTTAGGCCGGTGCTTTACAGCCTGTCAGAAAGGGCTCTCTCTCACAGAGGTGGGTGTGGCCAGGCCGGGTGTACAGTATAAGCACCTCCATCTCACTGTAACGCTGCAGAATGTAGTTTAGCTCCAGACAACACAATACATAATAGATAGTATAATAATCTGTCTGTCTATCTGTCTGTAATATATGCAGAAATGGCTCTGATGCGTCCAATGTGCCTGATCTGTCTGTCTGTCTGTCTGTCTGTCTGTCTGTCTGTCTGTCTGTCTGTAATATGTGCAGAAATGGCTCTCTGATGTGTCCAATGTGCCTGATCTATCTGTCTATCTGTCTGTCAATCTTTCTGTCTGTCTCTCTGTCTGACTGTCTATATATCTATATATTGGCCTGTCTGTCTGTCTGTCTGTCTGTCTAGCTATCTATCTGTCTGTCTGTCTGTATGTATATATCTATCTATCTATCTGTCTGTCTGTCTGTCTGTCTGTCTGTCTGTCTGTCTGTAATATGTGCAGAAATGGCTCTCTGATGTGTCCAATGTGCCTGATCTATCTGTCTATCTGTCTGTCAATCTTTCTGTCTGTCTCTCTGTCTGACTGTCTATATATCTATATATTGGCCTGTCTGTCTGTCTGTCTGTCTGTCTAGCTATCTATCTGTCTGTCTGTCTGTATGTATATATCTATCTATCGGTCTGTCTGTCTGTCTGTCTGTCTGTCTGTCTGTCTGTCTGTCTGTCTCCTCAGAGTCCACCTTTTGCTTTTAAACCTCTTCCTCTGCATCCTATTCCATGATCCCTGGATCTGATTTTCAGTGTTGGGTTCTCTTTCCTTGACGTTTTCATGTATGAAGTTTCTGAAGGGTATATGGAAATACAGTAGAATTGGAGTAGAATTAGAATAGAATTAGAGTAGCCTCAGTGTAAACGGGAAGTGTGACTCCTCCACATGTCTAATGTAGGTAAAGCAACACTAAGTAGTTTTTCCAACCTTAAAATAATGTTTCCAACATTGTTTGAGTGGTTCATCAACTTGAAAGTGAAAGGCACTTCTGAATTCGCTTTGCCACCCTCTATTGGTTATAACCGCAGGAAGCAAGTTTGGAGGAGCGGAGCGTGTCTGTAGTTCGAATGGGAGACAATTTCTGCTTCCAACCTGTAGGGCAACCGAAGACGAAAATTACTTATTGTTGCTCTAAGGTGGACCGTGTCAGGAGTCTTGATACAGTATATCGTATGGTGATGGCAGTCTTACAATCAGGCCTGAGCCCCTCTACAAACATGCCATATACTGTACAATGATGTATACTATAAAGGTGGTCAAGAGATGAACCAGGTTTAGTTAACACAGTCAACACTGTACGCTTAAAAAAATAATTTTGAATGTATAGTGCTTTTCTTTTTCATAATAACAGTACGTCTTTTATCCATTTATTTATATATTCTGAAATCAGAGGATAAAGGTGTAAGGTAAGGATTTGTGACCTCAGTGTTCTCCATGAGGTGTTCTTTTCATGAGTCTCGGGAGCTTTAGAAGCCTGAGAACCTGCAGTAAGGAGACATCTCCTTGGAAGGGAAACTGTGTCAAATAAAATTGATAAATTAGCCGTCATTGTGGTTGGAAATGACATAATTCCTCTCGGTTTTTTTTTCATGGTTCCCCCTTCTGGTGAAGTATTGTGGAAGCTTGTGGAGGGAATGCATGCTTGTGTGTGTGTGTGTGTGTGTGTGTGTGCACGTGCTAGCGTGCACGTGTGGTGTGTGTGTGTCTGTGTGTGTGTGTGAGAAACGCCTCTGTGTATGTTTTACAGAAGCCATGGTGGTTTTGCTTGCATTGCTGTCTGGGGTCTAAGTGCTATTCCAGGGTGCTGGTGCTGAGGTTTGAACATATTTTCCATGGTGACCAAAATTTTAAAAAAGACAAAATCCCCTGTGATTGCAAAATATGATGATGATGCTCACTTTGAAGTCTTTATACATGTCATCCAAGTTTTTTATCGTATGTGGAATTTGTGTGTGTTTGTGTGTGTGTGTGTGTGTGTGTGTGTCTAGGTGTGTGTGTGTCTCTGTGTGTGTTTTCCTGTGGAGGTGTATATGTGTGTGTGTATGTCTAGGTGTTTGTGTGCGTGTGTGTGAAGTGTGTGTGTGTGTGTGTGTGTGTGTGTGTGTGCGTGCGTGCATGCGTGCATGCGTGTGTGTGGGCGTGCG
Organism: Coilia nasus; assembly: GCA_027475355.1. Lineage (NCBI taxonomy): Eukaryota > Metazoa > Chordata > Actinopteri > Clupeiformes > Engraulidae > Coilia > Coilia nasus. Next base: position 5,917,239 of record CM050200.1, read on the forward strand.
TGTGTGTGTGTGTGCATGTGTGTGTGTGTGTGTGTGTGTGTGCGTGTGCGTGCGTGCGTGTGGGCGTGCGTGTGTGTGTGTGTGTGTGTGTGTGTGTGTGTGTGTGTGTGTGTTTATGTGTGGGTGTGTTCTGTAGTTATCTTCAGAGAAGACCTCACCCTGCCAGAGCTACATGACTGCTGGTATATATGTTTGTTTTTTAACAGTGTGATCAGCTTACTCTGATTCTTTTCCTGTGGAGGTGTATATGTGTGTGTGTATGTCTAGGTGTTTGTGTGCGTATGTGTGTGTGTGTGTGTGTGTGTGTGCGTGTGCGTGCGTGCATGTGTGTGTGTGTGTTTATGTGTGGGTGTGTGTGTGTGTGTGCATGTGTGTGTGTGTGTGTGTGTGCGTGTGCGTGCGTGTGTGTGGGCGTGCGTGTGTGTGTGTGTGCGTGTGTGTGTGTGCATGTGCGTGCATGTGTGTGTGTGTGTGTGTGTTTATGTGTGGGTGTGTTCTGTAGTTATCTTCAGAGAAGACCTCACCCTGCCAGAGCTACATGACTGCTGGTATATATGTTTATTTTTTAACAGTGTGATCAGCTTACTCCGATTCTTTTCCTCCTCTTGTCTTCAAACAAAAAAAAAAAAGCACAAAAGAAAGGCATCATTTAAAATCATTGTCAGAATATAGCGACCCCTCTTGCCAAAATATTGTGTTCTGCACATTTTCATTCTCAGCTGGAAACATTAAATGACACATTCACACGCAAGCACTGGTGCACGCGGGCGCACGCACACACACACACACACACACACACCTGCAAGACTTTGGTTTTCGTTCATCTCCCCATCAGTCATGAGTTGGAGAGGGATTGATTGGGTAATAAGTCATATTACTCAATTTCTCATTGATTTCAGTTTATTTTATGAACATGCCTGTTTCTAGTTTAATTCATTTAATGCCTTACTCAGTATTTCACTTTAAATAACATAGATGTGTATTTACTAACTACAATAGTTTTGTACATTTCTAACTTGTAAAAGCTAACAAGGTAGGCACAGTTCTGTTTTTGTATTTTACTGTATTTTTTGTCAGCAAATATATGAGAGCCTCCTGTCTTTTCTGTGCCTGTCATTTTCCCACCATAGTGAGGCATTGGTATGTGTGTGTGTGTGTGTGTGTGTGTGTGTGTGTGTGTGTGTGTGTGTGCGTGTGTGTGTGTGTGTGTGTGTGTGTGTGTGTGTGTGTGTGTGTGAGCAGCACTAGGGGGCCGTCATTCCAGGCTAGAGTTTGTCACATGACATCAGATATCCCCAGAATCTTAACAAACTAGAACACACACACACGCACGCACACACACACACACTCCCTCTCTTTCTCCTCTCTCTCACTCTCGCTCTCTCTCTCTCTCACACACACCCACACAGGTACACACATGTACACACTCACACACACTCCCTCCTGTCTCTGTTTCTCTCTCGCTCTCTCTCTCCCTCTCTCTCTCTCTCCCACACACACAAACACACACACACGTACACACACACACACCTGCTACTGCTGCTGCTGAGTCCCACCACACCTGTCAGACGTCTGAAGTTTACGAGGGTGCTCTCCCTGTACGAGGCAAAGTAAATCACCGTTTGACACACACACACACACGCACCCACACATGCAAACATCCCTCACCGATCCACTGGTGCTGCTGCTGAGATCTGACCCGTTTGATCAACTGTGACACCAGGTTTTTTTTTTTTTTGTGTGTGTCTTTTTTTGTCTTTTACCCAATTCGCTTATTTTCAGGGGAAAGCTGAAATCTCTAGGAACCTGTCAGACCTAATAGCAGGTTGCCGTGACCCCTGCCTCCACGGTGATACGTTGTCAAACTTGTACATGCATAAGGAGAAAGCACGCCATGCTATTAACTTAGTCTTGTCAGGTCCTGACAGTAAATGTCAAAAGAGAGAGAGATAGAGAGAGAGAGAGAGTGTGTGTATGTTTTTGTGTGTGTGTGTGTGCGTGTGAGTGTAAGTGTGTGTGTGTCAGTATGTGTGTGTGTGTGTGTGTGTGTGTGTCTGTGTGTGTGTGTGTGTGTGTGAGTATAAGTGTGTGTCTGTGTGTCTGTGTGTGAGTATAAGTGTGTGTGTGTGTGTCTGTGTGTCTCTGTGTGTCTGTGTGTGTGTGTGTGTGTTTGATGACAACCTGCAGAATGTTTTGCCTCTACCGGTATGCCCTTAAAACTTCATGTAGGTGCAGGGTCAGTCCCCTGGAGTCACATGGGGTTAGATGTCTTACTCAGAGGCACTCAGCCATGGATGGGGGTACAGGAGAGCGCTGGTTATTCACTGCCACCACCCACATTTTCATTTCTACTGGTGCGGGAATGAAACCTGTGACCCTCCGATCCCTAGACCAACTCCTTCACCACTAGGCATGCACAGCTGTCAAGTCAAGCATAGTCAAGTAGGTTTTTATTGTCGTTTCAGCCATATACACAGTACATAGTGAGACAAGACAACGTTTCACCGTGAGCAATTGGTGATACACGCGACGGTTAAAACACAGTATGGAGACAGACAGACAGATAAGACAGATACGTAATAGTGCCTACACACACTATTGAGGGTCTCTCTCACACACGCACACGCACACATTTTATTGTGAACAATTGGTGATACACGCAACTGTTAAAACACAGTATGGACAAGACAGATACGTAATATTGCCTTCATGCACTATTGAGGGATCTGCACAGATTCACTCACACACTCACTCACACACACGTGCCCGTTCACACACAACTACATACGCACACGTACACACTCTTCCACAGCTGGTAACCCAATTGAATGTTTTGGCTCTACCTGTGTGCACTTGAAACAGAGGACTCCACCAAATTAGCACCTGGCCATGGCTAAAAGGTTGTGCTCGTTAAAATCAGCTGATGTAGTGAACGTCTGGAACAAAACGATCATCTTTGGTTCCTGAGACTGGGCTACTCAACACATGCTTGGAAGTTCTCACACACATGTTGGAGGGAATGATGACAGGGCTGACCCTTGACCTCACCCCTGTTTCACCTTTACACACACACACACACACACACACACACACACACACACACACACACACACACACACACACACACACACACACACACAGAGACACACACACACACACAAACACACACACACACACAAGAAGAGGCATTATTTCACACAGTGAAATAATCAGGCCTTTTAAAATAACACTCACGTCAAAGGCTCCAGTCATTTCGATGAGGGAAAAACAGGGAAAGGGAAAGAACAGCCGTCGTTTGCTGGTCTTGGCTAAGCTTCACATGGTGCCGGTGCAGGTGGGAAGAGAATGAAAGAGAGAGAGAGAGAGAGAGAGAGAGAGAAAGAGAGAGAGAGAGAGAGAGAGACTGAAGGGGGAGGAATGAAATTGATCCCTACAATGGAACAGTATTCCGACCGCAGTCGGGTCATGGGATAATACGTCCGTCTCCATAATTCCAGAATCCAGAATAATTCCATGCCCGGAGAATGCAGAGGTGACTCAAAACAGCACTGTGGCTCCATGTTTACATTGGCCTCTGACAAGCCCATACAATCCCCCTATAGAAGGCCACCCAGATGTCTGTCTAACTCACCCCCTCCACCCCAAACCTCCACCCCACCACCAGACAGTCACATGGCCCAAGCCCGCCCCCCCTCTGCCCCCACTCTGTCCCACCCATTTCTTTTCTGGGGGTCACTGTCACTGTCACACTGTGATAAAAAGCGTCACCTCTCAGCCACGGGTGATAAAAATACACTAATTATCATGCTATGCACACAAATACACACACACACACACACAAAGATGCTCCATCAATCTATTGGACTATCAATCTACCTATCATCACCCTCGGAACATTATTGAATGTGCTGTGTAATTGGCCATAATTAAAATGAAGAGTAAGTCCTGTAATTAACGTCACTTTCTCTGAGCACTAAAAGCCTTAGCCGGAGATAATGGTTCCCCGTGGTTTGGAGACGCAGACCTTTTTTTGCGAATTTCAAAGATGTTCCATTGCAATTATAGCCCTCGGTGCAAACTTGGACACTAAATGATTGACTCCCATTTTTTTTTCTTTTTTTTTTTTTGTCTCATCGTGAAAAAGTTTTCTCAGCGGGATCTGATGGAGGCAAATGAAAAAATAAATCTGAACTCATGGATGAGGGTGTGTGTGTGTGTGTGTGTGTGTGTATTTGTGTGTGTGTGTGTGTTTGTGTGTGTGTGTGCGTGGTTATGCATGTGTGTGTGTGTGTGTAAGGGGCGGGGGCCAGGTGTATTCATGAAGTTGTCTTTCCTCACAAAAGGCACAGCAAAAAGCTGGTTCACCATGCAGCAAAATGCTTGTCAGCTCATAGAAAAGACCCGCCGTCACTGTCCTGCTTGGAATTTGTAAACAGCAATCGTGTGCCCCACACCCTGTCAGATAACGTCCTTACGCGTGGCCTACGTCCTCCCTTGTTATAACAGACAGCATCCTCTAAACGAGCCCTGCCACCATTGGTGTCTCTCCTTGCCCGACCTCGCCCTAAAAAATAACAACTCCCAACTTCATGAAAACACTCTGTCCACTAACTTTCTGAAAATGATTCTTTTTTTTTTTTTGCTTTTTGCTTTTTTTCCCCCTCACTTTCTTTCTTCTCTCCTTTTTCCTGTTTCCTCCCCTCTGTGCAAGTTTGTCAGGAAAGGTTGGATTGCAGTGAAAGCAAGATGAATTGTCGTGCCCCCTCCGCGTGGCAGCCTACTGATAGTTCCAGTCGCATGCCCCCTTTCAGACATTCCGCCCTGCTCTGAAGGAGCCCAAAAATGAGTCTCTGGAAAAGAGAGAGAAAGAAAGAAAGAAAGAAAAACAGAAAGAAAGAAAGAAAGAAGGCATGATAGAGAGGGGGGGGGTGGAGGAGAAATCCAGAAGCGCAGAAAGAGAGAGAGGTGGAGAGAGAGAGAGAGAAAGAGGGGGGGGGTGGAGAAGAAATCCACAGGAGCAGAGAGAGAGAGGTGAAGGGAGAGAGGTGAAGAGAGAGAAAGAGGTGGAGAGAGAGAAAGAGGTGAAGAGAGAGAGGTGAAGAGAGAGAAAGAGGTGGAGAGAGAGAGAGGTGGAGAGAGCGAGAGAGAGGTGGAGAGGTGGAGAGAGAGAAAGAGAGGTGGAGAGATGGGGAAATTCACAAGCACAGAGAGAGTGAAAGGTGGAGGGAGAGAGGTGGATAGAGAGAGAGAGAAAGGTGGAGGGAGAGAGGTGGATAGAGAGAGAGAGAGAGAGAGAGAAAGGTGGAGGGAGAGAGGTGGATAGGAAAAGAGGGAAAGGTGAAAAAGTTCATGAGAGTAGGGCCTCAACACAATTCCAAATTATCCACTTGGTGCCTCTCTTGTTTTTCGAATCAGTGCCTCTCTTGTTTTCTTTCTTTCTTTCTTTCTTTCTTTCTTTCTTTCTTTCTTTCTTTCTTTCTTTCTTTCTTTCTTTCTTTCTTTCTTTCTTTCTTTCTTTCTTTCTTTCTTTCCCTCTTCTCCCATCTCTGACCATGGCCGTCGTGACTCCCCATTGCCAGAGTAAACAGGAACAGTTCTGCGATGTTGGAATGTGGGGAATGATGGGGAGTGTGGTGTTGTCGTCAATGAGCGCTTCTCATGTAGAGCGCATTCTTCCGACCGCGCTACGGGAAGTTGCAGGAGGTAAAAGAGAGAGGAAGTGAGGAGTGAGAGAGAGAGAAAGACAGAGACAGGTGAGAGAAAGAGAGAGAGACAGATGAGAGTGTGTGTGAGAGCTAGAGAGAGAAAGACAGAGAGACGGACGAGAAAGAGAGTGTGTGTGAGAGAGAGAAAGAGAGATACAGTGTGTGTGAGAGAGAGAGAAAGAGAGAGAGAGAGAGAGTGACGGTGGTGTTTATTATCCTGGGACTCCATCGGCGGGCCGTTCTCAGCTGAGCGATGTCGATAGGTTTATTTAACTTGCGCTGACCCCACACACATGAAAAGGGAGCTGCATGCTGGACGCCATGCTAAACAATGCTACGTGCTTTGAAGTCGGCTGATTTACATCGCTGAGGTACGACTTCGCTGAGACGCTGCTGTTCCCATGCAACCCTCGGCGCATGTGGAAAAACAGTTTGCCTGAGAGATGTATTGAAGGGCCTGACTCCCATTACCAGGAAATGAGTGGCTCTGTATTACAGTATGATTTGGTAACAGGATGAGGGAACAGTGCTGTGATCTTGTCCAGACCTTGTCAATGGAGCAATGCACACACCATCAACACACACTATACTCCTATAAACAAAACCACACTGTATTGTAAACATGGCATCTCTAAGCACAATGACCCTAACTGAAAGAGTAAGGGAACACGGACACCTAGATGAGATCAAATATATTTGTACATGGCATGTTTGAATGTAAAAAAGTATTTTTGGTTGTTTACATTTTTTCACGTTCATATCATATATATATATATATGTGTGTGTGTATGTGTGCATTGGTGTGTGTGTGTGTGTGTGTAAGTGAAGGATGTGTAGGCCTATTTATGCAACTGACAGAGTGCGTAGCCCCTGTCAACTACCCACCATGTTGGTGTGTGTGTGTGTGTGTATTGGTGTGTGTGTGTGTGTGTGTGTGTGTGCATAAGTGAAGGACCTGTAGGCCTATCTATGCAACTGACAGAGTGGGCACCCCCTGATAGGCTCTGTCAACTGCCCACCCACTGCGTCGGTGTGTGTGTGTACAATGCTGTGTGTGTGTGTGTGCTACTCCCACCACCCCTCTCCTCCAGTTCCTAGTGTTGACATCTTCATCTCATGGCGCATACCCAAGAGCATCTGCTCTCATAGGGCAGTACAGTATGCATACTATACATAGACCTGATGCCGTTTAGCCTGGCAGATCATCTGCTCTCATAGGGAAGTACAGTATGTGTGCTATACATAGACCTGATGCTGTTTAGCCTGGCAGAGCATCTGCAGCACAAACACATGTGCCTTTGTGTGTGTGTGTGTGTGTGTGTGTGTGTGTGTGTGTGTGTGTGTGTGTGTGTGTGTGTGTGTGTGTGTGTGTGTGTGTGTGTGTGTGTGTGTGTGTCTGTGTCTGTGTGTGTGTGTGTGTGTGTGTGTGTGTGTGTGTATGAAGGGTGTTTGGGGCAGGGGTATTAGTGTGTGGAGAGAAGGATGAGTGTTGGTGTCTGGACAGACAAACAACAAAAGACAAGAGGTTTGAGAGAGAGAGAGAGAGAGGAGAAGAAAGAGTCATTGGAGAAGGAGAGAAAGAAAGAGAAGAGGTTTGATGAATGGTGAATCAGAGGACCAGAGGAATCAGTGGGTTTGGAGAAAGACGGGGAGAGAAAGGGAGAGAGAGAGAGGGGTGTTGCTGTGTGAACAGCGAGCGAAACAGAGAAAGAATAAGGGAGAGAGAGAGAAAGCGGAAGAGAGAGAGAGAGAGAGAGAGAGGAGAAGAAAGAGTCATTGGAGAAGGAGAGAAAGAAAGAGAAGAGGTTTGATGAATGGTGAATCAGAGGACCAGAGGAATCAGTGGGTTTGGAGAAAGACGGGGAGAGAAAGGGAGAGAGAGAGAGGGGTGTTGCTGTGTGAACAGCGAGCGAAAGAGAGAGAGGGCACAAAGGGTTGCTGGTGTGTTGTTATTTGTTTTGGAGTTTCAGTCACACAGCAGAGAGATTGTACGTCCAGGCAGCAGTTTAGGCCCAACTCCCCCTCAGCACGAGACATTGAGTGTGTGTAAGGCGTGTGTCGTGTCCAATCACTACATGACCTAATAAAGTACACACACACACACACATACACACGCGCGCACACACACACACACACATAAAGAAAACACACACACGCACAAAACACACACACACACACACACACACACAAACAAAACACACACACACACATACACATACATACACACACACACACACACATACAGAAACACACATAAGTGGTTCTCATCCTTCACTGCAATGCAACAAGGCTCTATTTCCGCTCATTAAAGAAATGGAAAAGTAAAAAAAAAGAAAAAAAAGAAAGTTGAAACATTTAAAAAATAAAGTAAAACATATCCTCTGGAGCACTGAGTCATTGGATCCAGATGTAGTACTTGGGACTCAGAAGCACTGTACCCCCACCCCCCTTGCTTCCTGCAGTGAGCACACAGTTGTAAGGTTTTAATGAGACTCTTTTATTGGGAATTGCCAGTGATCCCAGGTGATTCTACCCGTCCGCGTTGACGAGCGCGCGATTAGCTATGCAGATTTTTGACAGCGAGGGTAAACGTCGCCCGTGGTTTTATTTTGCTCTTTCCCATGATTCCTCTCTCTTTCTCTCTCTCTCTCTCTCTCTCTCTATTTCCCATGATTCTCCTCGCTCTCTCTCTTTCCCATGACTCTCCTCTCTCTCTCTCTCTCTCTCACTCTCTTCCATGATGCTGTGGATGTGGGCCTGTGAGGAAGCATAGATGGTGGGATATTTTTTTTGTATTTCCTCTCTGTCTCTCTCTTTTTCTCTTTCTCTCTGTCTATATGTCTCTGTTTCTCTCTCTCTCTCCCTCCCTCTCTCTGTCCCAATCTCTCTCTCTCTCTCTTTCTCTGTCTCTCTCCCTCTCTCTCTCTCTCTCCCTCTCTCTCTCTCGCTCTGTCTCTCTCTCTCTCTGTCTCTCTCCCTCTCTCTCTCTCTCTCTTTCTCTCCCTCCCTCTCTCTGTCCCACTCTCTCTCTCCCTCCCTCTCTCTCTCTCTCTCTCTCTCTCTCTCTCTCTCTACCTCCCTCTCTCTGTCCCACTCTCTCTCTCCCTCCCTCTCTCTCTCTCTCTCTCTCTCTCTCTCTTTCTCTACCTCCCTCTCTCTGTCCCACTCTCTCTCTCCCTCTCTCTCTCTCTCTCTCTCTGTCTCTCTGTCTCTCTCTCTCTCTCTCTCTCTCTCTCTCTCTCTCTCTCTCTCTCTCTCTCTCTCTCTCTGTCTCCCCCTCGAAGGAGGCAGGGATGTTTGCATAGTGTAACTGAAGGAGGGTGCAGAGGCCCATGGGTCTTTATTAGTCAGAGTCCAGCACCTTATTTTAAGGAAGTAGAGAGCAAGCAGCAAGCAAGATCATCAAAGGGCAGAAATGTCCACATTAACCATACTGTGTGCGTACAGAAATGTCCACATTATCCATACTGTGTGCGTACAGAAATGTCCACATTATCCATATCATAAATATACCCCCCCCCCACACACACACATACACACACAGGGTGAGAGAGACAGAGAAAGAGAGAGAAAGGAGAGAAAGAGAGAAAGACTTATTGACCTTGCATAGGCAACTCTGCATAGGGAAAGTGCAGTAGCTATGTGTAGTGTAGAAACTGATAGAAATGCCATAAAAGTTGTTAAACTTTATTATACTTTAACAAGTTATAATAGTGGTGATGTTTTATGTAGTAGGGAGAAGCAAGAGATTTAGGCACACGACAAAGGAGGCGTTATACAGTCAATTTCCAGCCTAAACTCAGCTCGACAAATTATGCAGTTACTGCCTTTTGGTTTTGTAGGGCAGAATATATAGTAGACCAGAAATCACACAAAGACAATCTGTATCCTGCACATATATACATATATCAGCGCTGAACTAAACCAGCAAAAAGGTAAGAACATTTGTATATTTGTGAATAATGTGTTTGTTTGTATGCATGAATGCTTGCACTTACAGGAATAATACAATTTGGATATCCCTCCAGGCAATTCCCCATGTAGTGCTGTGAAATCTTCAGACCTCCTAGGGAAAAAGAGAGAGAGAGAGAGAGAGAGAGAGAGAGAGAGAGAGAGAGAGAGAGAGAGAGAGAAAGAGAGAGAGAGAGATCTTAATGGTATCATTCCCCAGGTAATGCTACATCTGATCACTAGAGAGTGTGTCAATCAGACTGGAACCGCACACACGCACACACACCTACAGACACACACACACACACACACAGACACACACACACACACAGACACACACACACACACACACACACACACACACACACACACTCACACACAACCCCCTGAGGTGTTTCGGCGAAGAATGAGAGTAGCACAGGCGGGGGATAAGCATCTGAAGCGGTTATTGATCGTTGGCTATCCTGCTACATTCCGCTGCTAATCAAGTCTAAAATGCTTGCGTTTGCCCAGTAGACTCTCAACGAATGCCCTCTCTCTTTTCATCAGTAGGGTCAGGTGTGGTAAACTAACACACTGTGCAAATGTACCATGTAGTTGTCACATTCTGTTTTTGTGTTTTATTCACATTCTGTTATAGTTACAATAAAGCAGCATGTACGAATCATATGGCAATGATGTGTGAACTTGAATACAGCAAGGGAGATGGGTCTGAGCATCAGTAAGGCCTTCTGACACGAGAGTCATGATCATAATTCATGTAGTGCCCCTCTAGCGCCCCCTAGCTTATCAGATTTTATCCAGGTGACGCAAAGGGCTTTTCTCTCAGAGGCAGTGTGCAAAGACTGCAAAGACTAAAACTTAAGCTTAAACTGAAGCTTTCATTTATAGAACAAGTCACTGTGTGACAGGGGAGCTGCTAGAAATTGTTTGTCCCCTAAAAAAATATTTGTTTTGGGCCCCAACCCAGTACCCCAACCATATCATTGTCCTCTGTGGACCCCTGTGAAGCTCTGGGTCCTCAGCGCGCCCTGCTGTGTGGTGGAATGACTGAAATAAAAGCATGCTGCCAAGACAGGTAGATGGGTAGATACACTTCAACCACCGGGATTTCTTTCTGTAGTATAATTTACTACCTTCCGCATTACCACCATTTGCAAGCACCGTGTATAAACACTCAGCTTAGCTTGTTGTTACATTATTACATTATTATTACATTACACTTAGCAGACGCTTTTATCCAAAATGACTTACAAAAGGAGGACATGATAAGCTAACAGATGTGTAGAGAACATCGAAGGCGCCTACAAAAGAG
>CM050200.1:5933209-5938209 GCA_027475355.1 Coilia nasus
CACTGTTTTTGCTATCTTACGTTATTTCCAGGCATTTCCCTAAAAGCAAAAACATGTCATGAGTAAGTAATTATCTATATAACAGACGTTTAAGGGTGTACTCTCACACTAGGTATGCTTCATTCACACTGTACGAGGCGTACAGTTGTCTTTGGTCCCTGGTCTGCACTCAGACTGTATAATATCAAACTGCACCTAGTTATGTTGTTGTGCTCTAGAATCTTTGCATAAGCGCATCTTTTATTACCATAACAACAGAATTCTTTACAATCAATTTGATTGTTAAATGGAACTCATAACCAGAGAGTGTTGAGGGAGGTTTGAGAATCAAAGATCTTTGTCATAACTGTGCTTAGGTACGTTTGCAATCACACTACCTTGGTACCGTGCCTGATTCCAACTGAACCGGACTTGAAGTCCACCTCTTCCAAGTGTACTAGGATACCGTGCCCCAGTATGGACCAAAGCAATCACGCTGGTCAAACGAACCGGACTCCAGCCAGAAGTCTACTCGGGTACAGTACAGATGGCATACTGTGAGTATGTTTTTAGTTACACTTTACTTAGACTTACTCCATATATAGAATGTCTTCAGATATTCAGACTATCAATAAATAGTCTGATGATAATGATGATGATGATATACTTTATTCTATTTGGTTCCCTAGGTGGATCAAGGTGGATCATATAAGCCATACATATCCACATGTCCACAAGACATATGACATCTTATGATGTCATACGCGCCTAAATGAACTTCCCTTGTGCTAGTGCCTCTGGTTTGCAAGTCTGTTGAGACTCTGTTAACTACAATGTATGGTGAACTATAAGGTTAAGGGCTATGTTTAGTCAGGGTAGCAATTAGTGAAAAACAACAACAAAAAAATGTGGACCATTCAAGCCACTTTATCACATTTAATGTTCTCATGATGTCAAAACTGCAACAAAAGAAAAGTAAACAGCAAGTTAAGATTTCTTTGCAGTCTGCAGTGTAACAATGTTATGGCTCTTAGGCACACTCACATGTGCACAATCACACACACACACACACGTTCACACTTGCATTAACACACCTTTATGTGCAAACATTACATACAAATCATGATATTGAGTGTTCTGATGCAATCCACGGGCCATTACTACTCCTAATAGCCATGCTGTCATGGTACGCCTGCAGTCAATGCTTTGTGTGGGTCTCTGCCCTATCTGAAAGATCCCATTTACCAACAATGCGTCTTCTTGCGCTATGCTATTTAGAAGCTATTGAACGCTGTCTCCATCTCTGCCTTTCTATCTATCCATCTAACTACCTCATCTAACTATTGTCTCGCTTTTGCACACACAAACACGCACACACGCAAACACACACACACACACACACACGTACACACATGAACCCACACACACACACACACACACACACACATGCACACACACACACACACACGCAGCCTCTCAGCCACCATGTAACACTGACCATAATGAGATTAACACACACATACACACACACACGCACGCACGCACGCACGCACGCACGCACGCACGCACGCACACACACACACGCGCATGCACACAGACACATACACACACACACATACACACACAGACACACACCTAGCTACACACACACTGCAGGCTTTTACTGCAGGTTTCTGTGTTCTGGCTGAAATGGGCGATGTTTTCTTCTTGGGCTCCAGAGGGGAAGAAAGTATCAGGCAGATGCAGGGGGGTGCTGGGGGCAAGATAGCAGAGCTCAGAAAACCCTCCCTCAGATGCAGAGTGTGTGTGCAACTGTAGGGGAGAAGGTGTGTGTGTGTGCTTGTGTGTGTGTGTGTGTGTGTGTGTGTGTGTGTGTGTGTGTGTGTGCTTGTGTGTGTGTGTCTGTGTGTGAGAGAGATAACGCCTGTGTGTGTGTGGGTAGGCGTGTGTGTGCAAGATAGAGAGAGAGTGAGAGAGAGAAAGAAACAGAAAGAGAAGGAAAGAAAGATAGAGAGAGATAGAGATAGAGGGGAGAGAGGGGAGAGAGAGAGGGGAGAGAGAGAGAGAGAGGAGAGAGAGGGGAGAGAGAGAGAGAGAGAGAGAGAGAGAGAGGGGAGAGAGAGAGAGAGAGAGAGAGACAGACAGAAAAGACAGATTGTGTGGGAATCGATGCGAATGAATGTAGGAGAGGGAAAAAGTCACTCTCTCATCTATCACAGGCAGACTCCAGACCTTGGACTGATGTCGGAGTTATAGTGCTTAAGGAGTCCTGCAGGAGTCCATATCTGTTCCAAACAAGCTAACGTATAAATCTGTCTCTACATACAGCACATATAGATCCTATACATGTAAAATACATGGCTGACACACAAGTGCAGAGTTGCTTTGTCATGGAAAACGCTTAAGTTGGACTGTTCAATTACAGATGTTTGTGTTTTTTTATTACATTACCTTACATTACATTACATTACATTGCAGATGCTTTTATCCAAAGCAACTTAGGATAGAGGACACAAATGAAGGTACATATATGCAGAGGAGAACAGCGTAAGCAACAAAGCATAGAGTACAAAGCAAGCAAGAGCGAAACAAGGTAAGAAAGTACAGGACATTGCTGGTTCAACATTATCCTCTGTTGTCCATTAAACATCACTTCAGCCACAACACAACAGTACAAAGCCTTATCCTGAACTTCACTATACACTGTAATTAAGTTTTAACAGATAGCTTATTTTTAATCTCAGCATTTGTGTAAAGGTTATAAGAACTACTTTAGCAGTGTGTGACTGTTAGGATGGGTTATGTCACATGATGATGATGATAATGATGATGATGATATACTTTATTCTGTTTGGTTCCTGTGGTAATTTTTGTAAGTATCTTTCTGTAAGGAGTCTGAAAGTCTGTGTGACAGGAATAGAATGTGTGTGTGTGTGGCATGCTGGAGACTCAGCAGCAGCAGAACTGCTGACAGAGGAACCATAGGTGTGTGCTATTTGGGAGTCACCCTTGTAAGGATAACAGACTGGAAGTCACTGTGTCTGAATTTGGACACTAGTCAACATGATACTGATGTGTGTAGTTTAAAAAGCAGTCAGAATGGAACAGGAAAGGAGGATGGCTAGGAGATGCTTCTGTTGTGGTCAGGCTTCCTCTCGATGAACGCAAATAAAGACCTGTGAACAGTAAAACCTCCTCCAGAATCATTTCTAAGAGATTACGACATTCCCTAGGTGGATCAAGGTGGATCATATAAGCCATACATATCCACATGTCCACAAGACATATGACATCTTATGATGTCATACGCGCCTAAATGAACTTCCCTTGTTCTAGTGCCTCTGGTTTGCAAGGACTGTTCACCTGTGTTCACGCAGGAGCCCGCATCAACAAGGCATTGCATAGTTCTAGCGCCTCTGGACTACAAAGACTGTTGACCTGTGTTCACGGAAGAACCCGCATCAATGGGACATTGCGTCGTTCTAGCGCCTCTGGTCTACAAAGACTGTTTACCCGTGTTCACGCAAGAGCCCGCATAAATGGGGAATTGCGTCGCTGTGACATTACATTATTGCGTTACACAAGAGCCCGCATTAACGGGGTATGGCGTCACTACGTCATTTTGTTACTGTGTTCATCCGCTCCAACGCCACTGGACTGCAAGAAATATTGTCTTGTGGTGACCTTGTCTAACTGTAAAGCACTTTGAGCTGCATCTTGTATGTATGAATTGTGCTACACAAGTAAAGATTATTATTATTATTATTATTATTATTATTATTATTATTATTATTATTATTATTATTATCATCACACTATGGACATGCACAAACACATACATACAAATCCCCAACACAAAAAACATACACATATAAAACTCCCCCAAATCACACAAGTCAAGACCAGGACCAAGTCCCAAATATAAACATACACAGCACTGCACCGGGAGTGGACAAGTACAATTTACACAACATTTCACACACACACTCATTCAACACATATTTGATAACCCTGGGTTAAAATTGCAGTGGATCTAGGCCTAGCTGGTTCAAAATCAGGATGGTAGGGATGGTAGGGATTGCACTGACTTACAGGCGGAGCTTCAGTGGTGTCACTACCTGTGCCTAATTGGTCAAATGCACACCTGTCCTTCCGTCGTGGCACACAATTAGCAAGGCCTGCTGAGGGAGCATAGCCTGCGTCTCTCTCCTCATTTGTTTGCCACCTGTGTGTCTACCAAAGTTGTGGCGTTTGGACAACTGATTTTGCACAGCTTTTCATTTCGACTACCACCTACTGTATTCTAAAAAGCACAAACTTACCTGAAGAATGTGCTGCTTGAGCAGCTCAAAGCCAGCAGAAACAAAAACTAGCGCTCAAGCTAGTCGCATCAAGGAACTCTACCAGGCACAGGTAAGTGACCTCTCGCTCATAGTTCAATTACAGAGAGTACTGGAGGGTACAGTACCTCCTGATCAAGACCCGGTACCCCACAAAGACACACTTATTTGTAGAACTACTTCCATCCGCCAGAAGATGTGTCTTTTCATAACTTACTGAACAAACTGCCGTTGCATTGCTAATTCCAAATGGGAGGTTGCTATGGCCAAGACCCAGTCGTGAGTTCCACGACTTTGGTTGTCAAGCTAGCTATTCCAAAGTTCTGTTGGAACGTTAGCCTTGCAAAATCACGTTAGTAGTGAGTCCAAATGCAGCGTGACGGCACTAAAAGACGATCTCAGAGGCATATAACATGTTGCAACTCTGTGTTCTTCCATTTGCTTGTCATTTGCTAAAGCTGTCACATCTTTACTGTTTATTTCACCATGAACTTTGATAAATAAACGTGATACGGTCGGAAAGCAGGGACTACTTCATTGGTGTGCGTATATAGAAAGTTAATAACCGTTCTAAAGGACGCATCACAATGTGAAATTGAAGGAAGCCGTGGTATAAGTAAAAGATAGCACCCCCTGTAAAAGGTAGTACCCCCCAATTATGAAGGGGTAATTCACATGCTG
>CM050200.1:5940709-5950709 GCA_027475355.1 Coilia nasus
GGCAGTGACAGAGAGAGGGAGAGAGAGAGAAGGACTGGGGTTGGGTTGAGCTGGGTTGGGGGAGAGAAATAACAGGAGAAATGTTTTGCCACTGAGGATTTCGGGGATCTGTCACAGACTCTCTGAGACAGGCTAGAATTTATCTCTGGGCTGTCAGAGGAATTAAACGGAGATAAGCGGAAAAATGTGACAAAAAAGTTTGAAAGTCTGGAGTCCAAAGTAGTCTGAGAGTGAGGAGAGAGAGAGAGAGAGAGAGAGAGAGGAAGAAGAAAAAAAATGAGATGTATGTTTGAAGTGGTTTGAATTTGTAGACTCCCATTCCGAATTCACAGCCTGAGGCCAATTGTATATCGGCTCTGTCCTAAATTAATCTCTGCCACTGGCTCTTTTACATTTCCCCACTTTTAAGGACATAACAGGAAAAAAAGAGAAAGAGGAACAGAAGCGTGTTGGAAAAAAATCTGTAACTGAGATCATGGCTGGTATGAGATAGGGAAGCACGCCCTCGTCTTCAGTGGTTGTACAGCCGTTAGCACAATGCTAAAGGAAGGCCCCCACCCCTGACACTGACAGAACAAAGAGATACAGGAGAGAGAGAGACATGGAGAGAGAGAGAGAGAGAGAGACAGAGAGACAGAGAGAGAGACACACACACGCACACATACACATACACACACACACACACACACACACACACACTCACAAACACTCACAAACACACACACACACACATTATCATAATACTGTATATGTTATTTGTACTTCTTATAAGAAGAATATGGTATTGTGTTATTGTGTTACTGTATTATACTGCCTTTGGCAACACTGTACCTGCAGTCATACTACATACCACTTTGAATTTGAATTTGAACTTTGAGGGAGAGAGAGAAAGAGAGAGAGAGAGAGAGGTGGAGAGCGAGAGAGAGAAAAACAGATAAACAGAGACAAGAAGAGGGAGAGAGAGAGAGAGGAGGACTGGGTTTGGGTTGGTTTAGGGGAGAGAGGAGTACCCCTCACTCCAAAGGAGGGCCTAAAGGAAGGCCCCCTCTGATATTTCTCCTACCTCTCTTCTCCCCCCATTCTCTCTCTCTCTCTCTCCTTCTCTCTCTCTCTCTCTCTCTCTCTCTCTCTCTCTCTCTCTCTCTCTCTCTCTCTCTCTCTCTCTCTCTCTCTATCATCCTCCGTCATGTTAACAACTCTGAACACTTTGTTCTGTAATGGCCTCCATAAAGATGGCTGCCACAAAGAGAGATGGAAAAGTACCGGGAGGCTCGACCCAGAGTGCTTTGCTGTCAGCCAAAAGCGTCTTCAAGATGTCTCGGCGCGCCGTATTTAAGATTAAGTGTGGTCCATTATAGGCCCCCCCTCATTTACCAATCCGAACCCCACCCAACACCCCGCAACCCTCAACCCACTCTCACTCTTCAGACTTCCCTATTCTCCTAAAAATACCGGGAAAATACAGCTGAGATGTTCTCTGTGTGTTAATTTGTGCCTAAGGAAGGAGGGCATCTGTTTCAGCGTCGTGAAGCCGACACACTTCAGAGAAGCTTCTCGCAATGCTGTGCTCATTTCGGAGCTTTTAAAGACACGCGCTGATAATGTACGGGAGCTCTCTTGGGCTTTGAGGGTTTTTTATTTCCTCTCTCTCTCTCTTCCTCTTCTTCCCTCTCGCTCTTTCTCTTTCTCTCTCTCGCTCTTTCGTTCCTTTGAAGCGCGAGATGGCATTTGTTTTGCGAGGTGGAGCCTGCCATATGGGCAGAGCGGCTTGGCAGTCAGAACAAATTAGATTGTTGTGTCTATTACGCGGCGGCGGCGTCGGCGTGGTGGAAACGGGCGAGCCATGCTGACAGCACATATGTTAAGAAAGAGCATCTCGCATCTCGCCACCGCGGCCTCATCTCTTCCGAAGGCCCCCCGTGGAGATGCCGCAGGGAGGAAACAAGAACGGGGGGCGGGTGTGTGTGTGTTGAGTGGTGGGGGGAGGGGTGACTTCATTTTACTTTTCAGTGTGTGTGGGTGGGTGTGTGTGTTGGGTGGGGGGGGGGGGGGGGGGGGGGGGCAAAAAAGAGACATTTTCTTTTCCATCAATAATAGGTAGGTATCACTGCACTGAGGTATTGCAAGTGATGCAATGATGTCATATCCTTCCAAATAGCGTCACAACAGGTGTGTGTGTGTGTTGGGGTTGTGGGGGTGGGGGTTATTTATCAATAATAGAGAGGTATCACTGACTTAATTTTACTTTTGAGTATATGGGTGGGTTTGGGGGAGAGGAAGTTTCTTTTGCATCAATAATAGAAAGGTATCACTGAAGTATTGTACTGTGTTGAGCACTGACGCCGTACAAATGTCAAAATACAATAAAATACATATTTAATAAAAAACGACAGAAAAAAGCACAGTAATTAAAGGTAAATCATTAGCAGAAAGCATCTGAGAACAGTCTCGTCTTAAGTCTGATGTCTTCTGGAAGTTGGTTCCAGAGCTGAACTGCATAGCCGCTAAAAGCTGTTTCCCCACATTTTGTTCTAACAGCAGGTTTTACCAACAGATTTTCCTGCTGTGATCTTAGAAACCTAGTCTGTGCATATAGCTGAAATATATCCAGAAGGTAATTAGGTCTCATCCCATTTAATACAGCCACAGAGAGACTCAAGGGGGCATAGTCATTAGGTGACAGAGCTAGGTAAATTTGGGTGTCGTTAACATAGATATGAGAATCGGTTGAGTTGTTCTTGATGACTTGTCCAAGTGGGAGCATATAAAAAGGTGAGACAGTAATGGTAAGAAAGCAATTTATGTATGACTGTAAGTTGTTATAGGCAAATTAATGACCTAAATCTGTATAATAAATTATATATAAATTTATATAATAAAAATAATGCATGACTAATATAAAATGTAATTTGCAATATATATATATATATGCTGTAGAAGTGGACTGTAAAGGATGTCAAACAAAAGATGCCAACTTGCCAAAAAAGCTCCAAAATGTCTCCTCTACCTCCTCCAGGGCAGACATTAGAGGAAAGCTCTTTCAACACTTCCTCTGAATTCTGTCCAACCCACGACGAACAATACCTCATTTGACTTCTGCCCACCGGGGCATAGAGGACTTTGGTCGGCCGAGGGCAGATGTAATGAATATTGAACAGCAAAAAAAATCGCACCATTATAACTTGGAACAAGTCCATAATAGAGAGCTCATTTCATCATCCTACAAGTCCTCCCCATTAAAAATGGGGGTAAACAAAAACCAGGGGGTTGTGGGAGTCTGGGGGCGATGCTGTAGTGGAAAATGACAGCGCTTTCTAGCAGCAGCGGCAGAGGAGTGGCTGGCCGTTGGGGGATACCGGTAATGGGATTTTTGTCAGGCACACAGAAATGAGTCATTTGCATTGTGTGATAACATGGAAGATTTCCAATACATTATGGCTGTAATAATGAATCCCCAGTGACCGTTCGTACATATTGATTTTTCCCGCTTTTTTTTGGCACCGCAATCATGACGTGACTTGCTAAGACAGACACGGTTGCTTTGGCTGAGCAAACACCACGTGTCAGGAGAGAGAGAGAGCGAGGAAAAGGTCGAGAGGAAAAGAGATTATGTGTCATATACGAAATACACTTCCACAGCATCAGGCATCATCCATGCCAGAATAAGTATTGCCGTAGCTTTTTTTTCTCTCTACCTTCTGTCGCCCAAATATTCACAGGTATCATATTTGCTTAGCCTGTGCATTCTTCTCCAGATGTCGCATTAGCAAACAGAATTGGATAAGACTCTGATTGTTATCGTGTATAAACCTTACCTAAAGCAAGCTTGTTGTGCTGATAACAAACACCATTTCCCATTTTCTAATGTGACAGGTCCTCAGGAAGTTCCGAGCAAGGTTAAACATTCCGAGCGCCGTTGCCATGGTAGCGCTCTGGTCTGTGAAAATTACCGCTAACCCTCCTTCACTTCCAGGTCAAGGTACATCTGCAGGATGACACCCCATCACAGGTTGGGATCATTAGGCCAGTAATCAGCTGAAACAATACCTAGCGCGTCCGCTATTAATAGACCATCAGGGTCCCTGTTGACCACCCTTTCTGTGATGTTTTTTGACCTCTCGGTACCTCATGTTTGATTGAGCTGAATATCGGCTGGGGATGGTTCCAAAGTTGGCCGGGCGTAAAAATAGACACACTGGGGGGATGTTGTGGTTTAACTGGATGCAGCATCAGTACCATACACAGTGATCCCCTGCTAAACCCCATTTTGCGGTGCAGCTGTAATGCAGATTTATTTCATTAACATATGCATGCTATGATGCTCCGCATGTTAAAGTAAAATTCATCAGAACAATATTATAATTTATGATAACAATACTGTAACATTTGTATTGATGATTAAAACGCAGTAATAATTCAATAATACATACAGTAAATGTAAAACAGCATGTGGGAGGGGTGTTTTCAGGCTTAAAACTATTAAATAAAATCTTAACTACCGCGATAGATGGAGGATGCCTGTGGGGACCTGGGGTTCAAGTCTGGCTTCAAGCCCAGATTCAACTTCATATCTCTCTGCCACGCATGTCATGTTTCCCGTCTTCACTGTCTATTCTGATTATGGGCCCTAATGTAAAGCCATGTCAAAGAAAAAGACAAATAAAAAAGAAATGTGTACAATAAACATACCACGAGTTCAAAAATAAATATATGCTTAAGATATATAAAAATAGAAATGTGTGCTCTTCCATGACCATGCTGAGTGCGACCCATTGACCGCGTCATAATATGCTGTCTCACGTCACTTGCTGATGAAACGCTTACCGTAACACTACAGTAAGAGTCAGCTGCCCACTGACTCCCTGACCCCCCTGAGATTTTGACCACTGTTTATAGCAGTGCTCATCCCCATTCTGGACCAACGCAGACCACAATCTGTCAGATCTCTCATGAAATTACTCTCTTTTGTCTGGTGGATCAAGCGGTCATGAAGCGTATCCCTGCGGCACAACACACACACACACACACACACATGCGCATATCCCTGCGGCACAACACACACACACACACACACACACACACACACACACGCACATATCCCTGCGGCACAACACTTCTGCCTGCATCAGCACACAGATAATTGCCAGGCGTCTCGGACCGTCCCCTGACCCGGCTACATAGTGTGCTGTACAGCACCACATTTGTGTGTGTGTGTGTGTGTGTGTGGTGTGTGTGTGTTGTGTGTGTGTGTGTGTTGTGTGTGTCAGGTGTGTGTGTGTGTGTGCGTGTGTGTGTGCATGAGTGTGTCGGGTGGGGGGGGGGGTATGAGGGGGGTGGTCTGGGTTGTGGTTTGACCTTTGAACTTTTGGGGTCATGCCAAGCTCTACTGTGCCTGCACAGAAAGACCAATTTATGTCACATGACAAAATGGTCCTCTTGTCCCTCTCGCTGCCTTTCATCGCGACTTTGTGTTCCCCAACTCTCGGACTCTGTGTGCTTTCACTTTATGCTCTGGCTCCAGCAGCATTTCATCATTCTGTCATGTGACGTGTCATGATGTTCAACATTCGGTGCATTGAACTGGGTGCTGTTGATGTGGCAATGTTTTGGTTGAGTACATTTTTAGCTCAGTTACTCAGTTCGTTGTTAAGGTTGCCTTTGGAGCACACATACACACACACACACACACACACACACACACACACACACACTCCACATAGAAATGCCCAGATAAACGTCTTTGAGACGTTAGCAACTGTTTAATGAGCAGACATTTCAGCCATGAGGCTATCCTCAATGCTCGCACACTTTACCATTTTGTTTTATGTATTTGGGATAAATAAAATGGAAGAGTAGGGAAAGTAATGTGTGCAGACCTTTGCTTTGTGTTTTGAATGCCCTCTGTTCTTTTGTTCAGCACCTGTTTAAATTACAGATGTGCACGTCTTCTTACGATGTTTTTGCTATTCTCAAAGCTCACAGTGAGTCAACCACTGGGCTCATTATATCTTCCTCTTCTTGGCCCTGCTACAAGAATTTTTACAGATGGAAATGAGCTACTTTGCTAACTCTGACACATTTACATTTTTAATTCAAATGGAAAATGTTCATCGATGTGCAATCTATGTGCATGGTCCCTTTTAAATTCAAAACTACAAATAAATAAATAAAAATATCTTCCTCTTCTAGGCCCCACAACAAGACTTTTTACAGATGAGAAATTAGCTACTTTGCTAACTCTGGCACATTTACATTTTTAATTCAAATGGAAAATGTTCATTGATGTGCATTGTCCCTTTTAAATTCAACAATACAAATAAAAAAAATAAAAAAAATATCTTCCTCTTCTTGGGCCCGCGCGACACGAATTTTTAAAGCCACGACATTTTAGCCAGAGTTCACCCCAGACAGCAGAATATGACACGCAGCTATGTGGTGTGGTGGTCAGGTCGTAACGGGAAGCAGCATAATAAGATATCTTCTCGTCATCTGTGGTTTCGCTTTGATCTGAAGACAGCGGGAGTTTAGGGCCGATGACCGTGTGACATCACTCCGCCTGTATCATTGTCGACCGTGTGATTGGTTCGCCTCCCCACAAGAAGGCCTCGTGCGAAAACCCACCAGCCCCTGCTTAGTCACTGCTGGTGATGCGGCATAAAAAAAAAACCCCCAAAGAAGACACTTTGCGGGAAGGGGGAAAGGGGCGCAAGTTTCAGTTTAAAAGGAATGCTTGCCCTCGGTCCTCTCGTGCTGTGTAAAAATATCCCTCTTTCATCTTTCTTATCCTGTCTTTTTTTCCCTTTTTGTTGTTGGGAAAGTCTGGGAGTTTTAATGCGTCCGTGCAGAGGGTATTTATCTCCGCTCTTTGGGAAAAAAAAGAGAAGAAGAAGAAGAAGGAGAGAGAGAGAGAGAGAGCAGGGGAGAGGAAAAACATACTCTGCTAATCCAAATAATTTATCTTGCAGCCCCTCAGATGTGCGAGTTTCGGAGGAGGGGATTGCCAAAAAAAATCTATAAAATCAAATCCTATTAAGGGAAATAAACAAGGACTCGCTAATCCATCCTAACACACCGCAATAGCTCTGCCAGCTGAGAGACGCTCTGGCCTGTTCGGCATCCCTTTCCCCACTCTCCCTCTCTCCCTCTCTGTCTCTTTCTTACTCCCTCTCTCCTCTCTTTCTCTCTCTTTCCCACCTCTCTCCCCTCTCTGCTTCTCTTTCTTTCACTCTCTCTCTTTCTCTGAATTACAGTGGCAGCAATCTTGCCTCCCCACACGCTGGTTGTTCTCCCACTCTCCCCCGTCGATGCAAATTAAAGCTAATTTGGGTATTTACCTCTCGCTATGTGGGCTTGTTGTCTTAGGAAAACAAATGCTAGAGTTTGAGCTGAGGGCTCTCTTCACCCACTGCGTTTGCACCACTTGTGGAGCAGGAGCCCTTCTCAGTGGCCTAGGGCACACACACACACACACACACACACACACACACACACACACTACACATACACACACACACACAAACACACACCATATAGGAACACACATACAAACACACACACAGACACACAAACACACAAGCATATACACACTCAGTCACTCACAGACCCACATAGCCACAGATACATACCCACATACATACGCACACACAAACACCCACATATAGGAACACACATACAGACACACACACACACATTAGCAGATACGCACTCAGACACTCACAGACACAGATACATACCCACATAGGCAGGCACACACACACGCGCGCGCCACAAAAAAAAAAAAAAAAAACAACACCAACACCAGCACCAAATACCAGTACAAATACACACAGACAAACACACACAGACATATGCAAGCACACAAGTAACACATACTGTACACACACACACACACACACAAAAGCAAACATCATACACAAACACACTTGCCTAAAGTCTAATCTGACGGCACTATATCTCAAAGCCTTTGCCATCCGTGTGTCAATGACAGGGCTTCATGCCACAGTTATTTATTTTTTTTCCTCATGCAGGAAGCGGTGCATACCCCGGAGGTAAAGAATATGCTTAAACGAACACACGCATGATGTGTGTTCAACACCTGCCACGGGAGATGCGGCAGGGAGCAGAGCGTTGGTGACGTTAGTCGCGGTTCGGTGCGGTGCACACACACACACACACACACACCACACACACACACACACACACACACTACACACACACACACTCATACACACACACACACAGCCACACACTCATACACACACACACGCACAGCCACACACTCACACACACAGGACAACACACACACACACACAGGACAACACACACACACACTCACAGCCACACACACACAAACAGGACAACACACACACACAAAGGATAACACACACACACACACACAGGCACACACACACACACACACACACACACAGCCACAAACTCACACATAGAACAACACACACACATAGGACAACACACACACACACACACACACACACACACACTTACACACATACACACACACACACACACACACACACACAGCCACACTCACACACAGCCACACACACACACACACATAGGTGCGGTGCAGAGTGGTGCGGAGATTGATGGGTTTGTCAGTCATTCCTGAGGGCCCCTGCTGGGCTGGGCTGCCTGGGCCTGCTGCTGCCAGGGCTGATCCATCTGATGAGGGTAAGGAGGCGGCCTGGTGTCAGCGCGGGACAGCAGGGCTGATCCATCTGATGAGGGTAAGGAGGCGGCCTGGTGTCAGCGCGGGACAGCAGATGCCTACATTAACAGCACATGGGCTCAAGGCCTGGATATACTCACCGCGCGCATTGGTGCGCGCGCAAAAGTGACGTCAAAATGACGTCAGTGCACATCTGGCGCGGCGTTCTCAAGCGCATATTTGCCGTCTGGTTTCAGCTAACTTTAGCCTAGTAACTACCAGCCTAAACATGTATTTTCCATTGCTACAAATCAACTAATATTACTGGAAACTCACAAGAAATACAAACACTGACTAAAAACTTTTAGGATTTTGTTCAGTTTTATCCACAAACCAACTTAGGTGCAAACCTGCAGTTTGTTTATTAAGCTAACTTTTTGCCTTATCCTATCATCACTCATAAGGTCTTATAAAGCTGAAAACACTGTAAATATACACACTGACTCAAACCTTTTTGGATTTATCCAGTTTAATTCCCAAATCATGATGTACAGTAAACCTGCAATTTAGTCATGTTTCACGAACTGTCAAGGTTCCCGAACTACTGTGGCATTAGACACCTCTGACGAGGAGAGGATTGCCGTGTGTGTCGAATGAAGTATATATGGGCGCGCGGCGCTGTGACGTCACTTTGCGCGCGGCGAGTATATCCCTAGCTTCAGACTGCTAGAGTAGAGCAGGGGGCCATACAACAGTTACTGACTGGAGTTCCTTCACTTTTTTGGTTTATATGTTGTTTATTTTTTGCTTTTTATTGTTTGGTTTGATTTTGTGTCGCTGTTAAAACATACTTTTGTATCTCATGTAATACTGTTTTGTGTTTAATATTCTCGGTTTATGTCTACTTCGCTGTAAATATCCATAAAGTGACACACCTGCTGTAGAAATTATACAGTATATACAGTTCCTCAGTTAACAAAATGCAGTGACTGAACAAAAGAGAAACCTAAATCAAATCAATATTTGGTGTGACTACCCTTTGCCTTTAAAAGAGCATCAATTCTTCTAGGTCTATTGCATAGAGTTTTTGAAGGAACTTGGCTGGTAGCTTGCGTCAAACATCTTAAAGAACTATCACAGATCTTCTGTGGATGTACAGTATGCTTCCTGACATATACAACCAATTTGGTGTAATTAGTTGATCATACACTTGACTATAATCCTGCAAAATCCCTGACATTGTGTGTACCCCTGTGTGTGTACACTTTGTGTGCACCTGCCTAACACTTGTCAAAAAATAACTTATGCCCATCTTATGCCTTAAGTCCTTTC